>JASCZW010005938.1:0-148207 GCA_034211315.2 Aedes japonicus | reverse complement strand
GATACCAAATCCTCCCTATCACCAACGGTTGCAGGCGACGCGGCCGGATGAGCGATCGAGGAGTGTTTTCGTGGTGATTGTAGCGTGAAGAAACGTATCAAGAAGCTGGTTTCGTTTCATGGTGGCATGCAATGTCTCCAACGAATTATTCCTCATCGTAGCTCCATCCACGAGGTGTGCAAACGTCAATGCTAATGCTAATGCTAATGCTAATTTCAAAATCGAAAATGTACATATAATCGAGGTATACCTGTAGACGGAATGAAAATGTGCGCCTATGATGGCTTGGATTGAGTGAATCACTCTCTCTTTTAAACGATCGCTCTCACGTGCTCTCATCTATCTTCGCCCACGTGCTCACGCCTTCGATAGCTGCCGCGTACACTTGTGCGAGGACGCGCCAGTGGTCTTTCTGTGATGCACTGGTGCGGTTGATAGTGAAAACATCGTCGAAGTTGTAGAAAATGTCCGAAAAAAGGAAGCAGGAAGAAACATTCTTCTGTCTTCCTTTGTTATGTAGTGTTGAAGTGAATTTGCAATCACTGCTGTATATTAGCAGAAGAGCCCACAGCAGTGAGCTCACTGGGGCGCACGCGTCAGGGAATTTATCTGCATTCGCTTTTGTGAATTTGAGAGCTTTTCTTCTCACTCTAGAGCGGTTGAGTGTTGTTTGAATAAAAACCATTTGTTTCCACTCACATGCGCTACCCGTATGCAAATACGGTGGTGAATATAAACATAAAAGAAGGACTCTCGTTGAGGTCGAAAGAGTGTGTGGAAAAATTAGAATCTCTCTTTACCGCACTGAGTAGATGGGCATCACTGATTTTAGCTATAAAGTAGAATTCTTTAACGTAGCGCTTTGACATTTATTTTTTTCGGTGTACATACGATTGAATTTCTTTGTGGTTGCATATAGGAAAGCGGAACCTATTTTCACCATAGTACACCATAGTATCCATCACATTATGCAGCCATCCAACTTCAAACGTAAAAAGATGTTTAATTTCTCCAGTAAAAAGACACAGTAACCAAGAATATATAATCCTGGCAAATAAAATAAGGTCTTGAATGTAATTAAAAGCTACAAAAACGTATCGGAGACTTAAATTTCGTAAATATAAAGAGCAATCAGATTTTCAACACAATTGCTTACCTTGAACTACAAATTCGTCGTATTGATCTAACCGTACTAGGGAATATACTCGAGCCAGACTCTTTAATTGCACTATATCCTTACATTTTCGGTGCGTTATTGCACAAACCATAAAAATCACACTTCACTTATTACACTAGCCACACTAAATTTATTTATTTCTATTCATCAACAGATTATGTGCAAATCCCAATGATGTTACTTAAAGCTAGAACGGTACATTAAAAGTCATGACATAAAACAAACTAAAAATTACACTATCCATGCGAATTACACAGGTCTTTAAAAAATGGCTAAACTTACGACGAAGCATCTGGCGAGTCACGTTAAAATCAAACAACGCGGAAACCCTATTAAAAAGTCTTTGTAAACCGCCAATTGCGCCAAACATACTGTAATTGGTTCGTTGTGGAGGTAACCGCAGCATTGAACTATTCCTCAGGGCTCGGGGCTGCACGTTGATATTGATTTGCTCCAGAAGATCAGGACAGTCGATGCGGTCTTGCAAGATGTCTGCGATGAACAAAGCCCTGGCTGTATCTCTGCGGGCTAACAGGGACTCCAGGTTAATTAGACGGCAACGGCTTTCGTAGCTGGCAAACGATAGGGATCCGTCCACGGTAGTTTACGTAGCGCAAATCTCAAAAACCGTCGTTGAACAGCCTCTACTCTAACGACACCGTTGTTGTAATGAGGAGTCCACACAACCGAGCAATACTCTAATATAGAACGACACAAGGAGCAGTACAACGATTTGAGGCAGTAGATGTCCGTGAAGTCCTTAGCAATCCGAAAGATGAACCCCAGAACGCAGGAGGCTTTGCCGATAGCGTACGAGATATGCTGCTTGAAGGTGAGTTGGGTGTCCAGAATTACTCCTAAGTCCTTGACTTGACTGACGCGCTCAATTTCGGTGCCCAACAAGACATACTTGAATAAAATAGTCTGTTTCTTGTGCGAAAACGAGATAACCGTGCATTTGGCCGGGTTGACATCCATACGATTCAAAGTGCACCAGTCGGCAAAAGCATTTAGCTGACGTTGAAGAAAGCGACAGTCGTCGAGTGAGTGCACTCGAAGATAGAGTTTTAGGTCATCTGCGTATGATAGTCGAGGTCCTTCGAAAGCCAAATTTACGTCGTTGAAGTAGATCAAAAAAATCAACGGTCCCAAGTGACTACCCAAGTAACAATTTTGGTTTTATAAGGGTTCTGAAGAGCATGAATTAGACTTCAAGAATGCTATAAAACCATGATAAAACCAACAATGTTCCTTGGGTACCCTGCGGTATACCGGACGTGGCTTTGAACATGTGAGACTGACAATCTCCTATGACTACAGCCAGATAACGGTCAGTGAGGTACGATTGAAACCATTGCAGCAGGCATCCGTTGATCCCAAGCCTGTCCAGTTTGGCAATAGCTATGCGGTGGTTCAATTTATCGAAGGCTGCAGACAAGTCGGTGTAAATGACATCCGTTTGGGCGCGTTTCGCCATACTGTCAGTAATGTAGGAAGTAAGGCACAACAGGTTAGTAGCAGTGGAGCGACCAGCCATGAATCCGTGCTATATACGATTTGCAGTGAGCGAGCAACGGTTCCATAATTACAAGCTCAAACAGTTTAGCAACAGCACCAAGCGAAGTTATGCCGCGATAATTTCCAGCGTCCCGTTTGCTTCCTTTTTTGTGTACTGGAAACATGTGCGCAAATTTCCAACAGCGAGGAAAAATACCGACGGCCGCAGATAGTCGAAAACGTGCAGCAGCGGGGGCAACAAACTATCCAAGTGTAGTTTGAGAAAGGACGAAGGAATTCCATCCGCCCGGGATTATGAGATAATTTGAGTTTTGAGCAGGCCTTGATTATCATCTCTGCATCGATGTCGACTTGGCCCAAGGTTTGACCGGCAGGGGGAACATAGCTGGCCGCAAGTCTAATGTGGTCATCGCTCAACGTCTCTTCGGTGAAAACGCTAGAAAATTTCTCGGAAAATAGCTGGCAAATACCCTGCGGGGTGGAAGCCTTGTTGCCGTGGAGCGACATAGACGACGGAAGGCCTACTTCGTGGCGTTGTTCGTTTACAAATTTCCAGAATTGTTTAGGACGTGACTTGAGCTTTCTCTGTATTCCACGCCGATATTGAAGAAAGCAACGTTTCGCGACTCGTTTGTATTCGTGATTCATGCTTACATAGTGACGACTTAAAATTAGTGTCCGGTGCTTTGTGAATTTTCTTAGGGCAGCTCTCTTGCCAGATTTCAAGCGACGAAGTTCGCTCGTTTGCCAAGGTGGACGAGTCGTATGACGATGGATTTTCTTTGGAACGTGTCTGTCTATGACATATGCCAGAACGTTGGAAAATGTTTGAGCGGCTGACTCGACATTGACTGTATCCAAAATGTTATCCCAATCGAAAAGCGAGAGTAGCTCGGCGATATTACGATGATTGGCACGAACAAAATCGTAGGAAACTGTGTCAGGTGAGATTTCGAAGTCATGTTCCAGCTTTGAGCGTAACGTGACCAGTAAAGGCGGATGATGAAGAGTTAGTTTCACCAGAGGAGAGGGAGCTTCGCATAAGAGTGGAGCGGTGTCTTGGGCGCTCACGAAACAGAGGTCCAAGCTGCGTGTGTTCTGGTTGGTGACATGATTGATTTGGGAGAGAGTGGCTGAGCTGTAATTGTCCAGAAGGAACGAAGCATTGGAATGCATGACAGAATGATTGGCATCGGGAAATAGAAACCCACTGTCAGATAATTTCCATGAAATCTCGGGCAGATTAAAGTCGCCTATCATCATAACTTCGTCGGTTGCTTTGGCCTTTTCCAAAATTGCGAAACCGATTGGCAATGTGTTGCAATTAGTTCACGCTCGCGTATGCAGTCGGGTGGAATGTACAGTCCGCAAAGGAATAATGTGCGATTGCCCAATTTGATTGACGTCCAAACTTGTTCCAAACGAGTCCACGAAGGGTTTTCATGAGCCTTTGCTTTAAATTTTGTACTTATAGCCACTAGTACACCCCACCTTTGCTTTATGGCTATTATCGGCATTCCTGTCACATCGAAATACCTCGTAATCTTTGCCGAATACCTGAGAAGAGAGTGTGCGTGAATCCAGCCAGGTCTCCGTGAGGACGATGATGTCGTAGCACTGGTCCGAAGTAGCTATGCGGAAATCGTCGACATCGCTGTTAATACCACCGACATTCTGGTAGTAAATGACAATCTCGTGTGTGGCAGCCGAAGTACCGATGACATAACTAGAATGCGAGGCAATATCAGGCAAAGGAGAAGCTAAATCGTGAATGTACTTGCCTGCTAAAGCAGGTTGGAAGACCCCGGTGTGCATCTGCCCTCAGGGCCGAGACGACTATGCTGTACGGTGGCTGGAATTGGCGCGACTGGGGCAGAGAACCGGGGACTTCCAAAGTGCTTTCCACGATGCGTCTCGGATGTGATGTGCACTGATTCGTCTCTAAATCGGGTAACTTTTCGTACAAGCTGGAAATTGGAAGATATTCAGGAAGCGAAAAGCTGGAATTACACGCGTACTTGCCTGAGATAACAGGCTGGAAGACCCCTCTGGAGCCCCGAACTCAATACCGGGATGACTCTGGTGGCGGGAACACTGGGAACAGAGCTGACGATCGGTTTTGGAAAGTGGTACAACTGAGACAAGGGCAGAGGGGGCTTCCAAAGAGCCTTGTCGCGTGCATCCCGGTGTTGAAACATGTGACATTAGCTGAGCATCGGGCAAGGTTGATCCGTAGCTGAGACGTTCACAAGAGGAGCTGGATGATTTTGTGGTTCCACCGTCGAGGACTTCACGATGCGGGTCACGTTTTTGCTTTATCATCCTCGAAGGGCCGGAAGAAAACGTTTTCCGCCAAGAATCGCAGGACAATGCTTCCTTCTCCGAATTTTTGTCTATACCCACTTTGAATGAGACAAAATTCAACGTGGACAAATCTTTCCCTTTGGAACAAGTTTTACCACCTTCGGTTTATTGTCGATTTTCAGATGTAGGCATTCACACACCAAGTCGGAAATTTCCTGTTCGGTCGTAGTCGGATGAAAAGCAGACAGATGTATCCAGACGAAATTACGGTTGGTCTGGACCATTTTAATGGTGCTACAGGCCAACTTAGTTCCGCAACTCGATTTGTTAGCTGCAATCGACATCGGACGATCACCATTTTCACTTCTACGTCGCTTCGGCGAATTAATTGACGCATTTATTGGCCACTCATGAAATCTTGAGCCACTAGAGTTGAGCCGGAACGGTGTGAGAGGCTTCGAATCTACCTTAGAAGCGAGGGTTGTGACCACCGAGCTAAGCTTTATAATGTCGTCCTGAATTGATTTAATCGATTCAGGTAAACCACTCAGATCCTTCTCACTGCGGCACATGATGTTACGAAATTGGCAGTTAGTGAACATCGTGGAACAGTCATCGCACATCCAATAAATATTCTTTTCATGTGATCGAAGCACGCTCAAGGGGAAGTCAACCTGTGCGCAAATTGCATGAAATGACTCCCCGCAAAATCCTCGACAAATGATACGATCATTGTCGGAAACAACCTTCTGGCAACCTTTGCATGCCATGGTATTCGCCTATGGGTATACTACACAGCAAGTGTTATACCGCAGAAAGCTTCCTGATTTTTCAACGGACGAAGGGCGATGAGAGGGTGCAAGATGGTGTTGTTGTTGAATAAAGCAGCGATCGGTTGAGTTTTTGCAGATAACAACACAATGCTCCACTGTCTATGCACAGACCGAATATCACAACGCGGACAAAATGATAATAAATCGGGACGGATCGAAATCACGAATAACGGCAAAACATATATCGACGAAATATAATATAAAAATCGGACGGCTATAAAAAGAATACTAACTCAAACAAACACAGTGTTGCCAGTCGAACTGCCGTGAAGTTTTCAATAGCTTTTGATGAAATAAACCTCGGAAATCTCCATCAAAATTTTTTAACTCTCCTTAGAAATTTAGCTCGATATAACTTATAAATTTTCATTGTATTGTTCATAGTATTCCACTTTAAAACAAACTTGGTTGATGATTTGCTCACAGATCTTTCAAAGAGTTATTCAATAAGAAACTTTAATTGAATTCCATTGAATGGCTTTAAAATATCCACATTGTAGAAACCGAAAAATAATCTCTGAATTTTTAAATTACTGTTTTTTTTTTTAATTCCTTTATTATCAAGATTTCCAGCCCTGGGCTGGTTCATCTCCCGTCGTAGTCACTCAAAAAACTTTTGGGTATGTTTCGTAACTTTGTCCGGGGTGAGATTTGAACTCGTGACTTTGGCGTGAGAGGTGTGGATGTTACCCACTGTTTTTTTAACTACTGTTACTGTTACCTGTTCTTTTTATTCAGTGATATTTTGACTGCAGATAAATTCAGTTAGTATAATTCGAGAAGTAAAACTGCTATGTTTAGAAAGATTGCATTTTCATTTTATCTAACAATTGATTTACAGAGCTCCGTACAATCTTGACAAACGAACAAAATGAAATATGAAAAAATTAACAGATAGGTAGGTATATCCTAATACTTCAGATATTTGTTTATTTTTTCAAGAAAACATAATCGTGGAACAGGTTCCAGGTTTTTTCCATTTTTTTACATCATTTCAATAGTTATTTTGTAAAAAAATATATTGGAAACGCTGACCACGGGTATTAAGGACAACATCATACCCTAGATATTTTCAGAGTTTTTTGTAAGGAGCAACTTTAAGCTAATAGCTGCATATCAAAACGCTCAATTTGAAAATATCACTTGTCATACATAAACCAAAGGACCGATATTATATTGACAACATATTTACTTCTCCACTGTTCTTTCAGAACACCAAGAATTTAGATTCCAATCATCTAACGTTGATAATTCCGGAACTGTTGAAAGCAACGCTAGTGTTCTTCCTCAACTAGCAACTCCATCAGCTTCATCGGAAAACGGTCGTTCTCATCTACGTTGGAATACAGTCGTAGCAATGATAAAGTGATCTGCTATGTTTGCTGCTTTTTTTGCGCAAAGGCTTTGCGAAAACAAAATGAAAAATTTATTTGCACTATTTTCAATAATTGGAGAAAACTAGGCGAGAAAATAAAAGCTCATTGCATAAGGAATGCTAAGAAAAATATTTACTTCACAAGCAATCGTTGTCATCTAGAAATGTACACGAAAAACGTTTAAAGGCAATTGAAGAGCAATAGCAACATTATAGAGAAACGTTAAGAAGCTGAAGGAAGTTGTGAAGGATGAGTATCTACCGACAAAATTTTGAAGATTTTAAACGCGTTATCCAAATTAATCTAAATTTTAATATAAATTTAAAATGTTCATTGACTCAATGTTGTTCTCTGAAGTTTTAATATATTCAGTTCAAACTTGACTCTATATAGAGTCAGGTCTATTCTGTGCCTCGGTTAGTGGAGATGCCTTAAGAGAATCGAGTAAGGTGACTACAGTAACCTCGTGTGAGTCCATTCTCAATGTGATCCACACGGAATAATACGAGGCTTATATTCACCACACTCGATTCTTTTAAGACATCTCAACTCATCGAGGCGCAGAATAGACTTAACTATTCGATTAAACTTGTTTTGATTTATCAATTAAAATAACCTGTCCTCAACAATTACGCTACTTTCTTCGCTCTTCTCAATATTTCTATAATCGAAAAAAATCTTCGGGTAGGCCCCCTCCAGACTAATTGTCTAGTTCCGCCAATGCAAAGGAGCTGGAAGAAAACCGGGACCGGAGAACAAAAAGACGGAGGGAAAGGTGAAGCGGATGATTAAAGTAAATCCCAACGTCTCAAGCCGTGATTTGGCTAAAAAGATCGGCATGTCGCAGAGCTACGTCCAGAATGCAAAGAAGAGAGCTGGACTACATACATACAAGGTACAGAACTTCCCAAACCGCGATGAGCGGCAACAATCAACTGGGCAATGATGAAGCGGGAACTTCGGAAGAGCAAGAAGACAGTCAAAAACGAGAAGGACATGTCAATAAAATGGAAAAAAAACTGAGAAACTGGTACCGGATGACACTGTTAAGACTTTGATGGAGGGCATCAAGCGAAAATGCGTTCAATTTTACACTCAAGGCTCCATCGATTAACTTTTGATTTTTGAAGTAAATATATGTATAAAACTACCCTAAAAGTTTGGTTTGATTCTAAACATTATAAGAAAGTTGGCATGACATTTTCGGTGTCGCAATAATTTCGTGTTCGCCCTTTAGTACAGAATCTAAGTTATATCAATTCTAAGTTTTGAAGAAATGGCTGCCTTCGAGAATGCTTCAGTGTATGCCGTTAATGACATGCTTTTTAAGTGCCCGGATCTTCTTTCATCTCTGCCATCTGTACTGTGCCGTTTTCGACGGAGCCAAGTAGCAATACCGGGTGACATTCATGAAATGTAGCACCAACTGAAGATTAAGGAGGAGAATCGCAACGATTTCTCTACCGAAGCGATCCATCACAGAAACCGAATGGGTTTAAAAATGGATGTAGCTAAAGCTTCAGCAAACTTTGCGTAGAATACAAATGCAATCAAGTGGAGGCAAGAACAAAATCATTACGATAGCATCCCCGAGTGCCACAATTTAAAAGGTAATAAAACATATGAACATAGGGTTCTGAAACAAGAGTGGCGGACACTGTAATCGATCTTTTCGGGAGAGGAATTTACCGCATTTGTATTGTCTCATACTGAATGTTGGAAGCAATCAGTAAGCAACTAAATTCTACTATACTTAGTAGTTCAATGAACTATGATTAGGTTCAAAATTGTTTTCAACATTAATTGTTAACATTCCATTGGTTACTATATACTATTGAGATTTGATATCAGGTAAACTCCCCATAGCGAATCCTGATCATCATAGACGACGGAGAAACTACAAAGGTTAACGATTCTTATGCTGCTGAAGCAATCTGATCTTTCAGACAGTACAAAGCTCTGGTGCCCGACTAACGATAAATGATGAATTTGAAATATGTACCACTCAAGCCTTATATGAATTCTTCCAATTTTCATTTAATTTTATTTTTTATAACATAGACCGATTATGAACGGCACATTCATCACTAAAAATGTCTTGTTTCTGTTGTTTTATCATCAATCGAAACTCTGGATATATTGAATGGAATATGAAAAGACGTGTATGGATTGCAAAATTTTCACTCCAGCAGGATTTCCTTCACCATCTAAAAAATATATAGTTCTTCAAATAGTTCTTCACAACGTCGAAACTTCAAAGGACGCACCGTCATTTTGAACTGTTTTAACAAATTGTTTTTTTCAAACGCTGTTTATTATCTAGTTTTCAATTGAGGCTAGCCTGATTCAGGACAGAATGAATGGTGTATAATCTTAACATTTTAATTCTCAGGAAACTTTTACGAGTAACGGGGAGCAACAGGATCCTGTAAATAATGTTCAGCATGACCGCTAATTTTGAAGTATTCATACAATATTTTCAGGTAGTGGGCGGCGGCAACCGACAACGAACAAACTAATCACCAATTTAATTTCTAGAATATTTTAACCGCTTGCTGCGCGTATTCTAGAACTAACCCTCCCTACTAAAATAATTGCTTATGAGGGGTCGTGGAGTTCTCCGCATCTCTTTTAAGTAAGTGTCGGACTTACATTCCTTCCCTGTCCCCACCAGCTGCAAGGACGTGGCCAGGACGTGTCTGTTGGAAGGCGATACACCCTTTAATGAAGAGGTACGGTTTGCTCACAAATCACTATTTTACAGCAACCGATGAAGGCGCGTCTCCTTCCTCACAACAGTTCAGAGCTTGTACCACCTACGATATTGTGCAACCTGGTTTATGCTATGCTATGCTATGCAAATACAAATGCAATCAAGTGGATGCAAGGGTTTCTAGAACAAGTTTCAGCCGTAATAGGAAATCGCTACGCGGATGACGACTTGGAAATTCACGATACGTAGTCATGGCAAAGTTGGCTTTAGAGGTACGGAATGTACAAACAACGGCAGGCAGAATGCTTTGAAACTTGCGATCAAACTCGAAAAAAGTTTTGCAGTATAAAGGAAGAGACGCAGTAGATTTGAAGAAAGATTTCAGCATCGACAAGGTGAGTCAAGTGGAACATATGCGTGGTATTGCATGGCTACCGGACAATGATGTTTTTGTATAATCCGTAAAATTACCGAATGACTCGAAGTTATCAAAAAATGTCATGACGAATCGAAGCATCCTAAAATTTGTGATGAGCGTCTTCGATCTTCGTATTGATATCGAATCAGCTGTTTCGTTGCAACATGAGTATTCAGGACCTTTGGAGACCTCAAATGGGACGATGTAATTCCGGAAAATATACTCGTACACTGGAAACGGTGGATTGAGTCAAACAGGAAGTCGAGTTATTAGTACGAGACACTAAAGAAGTCTGCACATTGTAGACAAAATACGCGTATCTGTCAAGATAAGCGAAGGTAGTTGGAAGTAAATGGAAAATACTAATTTTTCTTCTAATTTCTAGTTATATTTCTCGTTGCTATTTTCCAGATTACGAACGAGAATATTTTCAAACGCTGGTGCATACATTTATGGACGCTATCGAATCAGCTTTTGCTTGTGTCGTCTACTTTCGAGTCATTGATCAAGGTCAGCCACGTTGTGCCTTGTTTCGAAACTCAAGCGGCGGTCATGTGAAGTTGTCTAACGAAGTCCATCGTTGAGTACCACACTCTTCCTGTGAGTGGCAAATTTTTGTGAGGTAATTCTAAAGCACTTCTCTCGTGGATTAGCTCAGATACTAGAAAATATCGCCAGTAGGTCGTGGTTTGTGTAGGAGCGTATGTTTGTGAATTGTGAACTAAAGCCGCGTTCAACTAAAGCTTGAGTAGCTCAATCAACTTTACAGTATCTCGTTTAATAGAAATTAATAATTGTGTCCGATATATTTTCATTTTTATTTTTCAGGTATTTTAAATTTTACTGTGCAATAATTTCAGCGATTAATGTTCTACAAAATCGGTCAATAGCATTCCATTCCACAATTGTAACTGTACAGGACCATGAAAAATATCATTACTATATTACTAATAATTACTCGTCTCCATTATCCTTGAAATAGTCAAAACCATCGTTTATTCCCGAATCCAATTATCACAGCACCACGTGTTTGCATCAATCCTATCCCCAGTCTGTCCCGCTATCAACGTGTTCAAACAATTCACGGCCACTTCGCACTGCTTGCAGCCGCAGAGAGGGTAGCAGTACAAACCAGGAACGGCGCTGGGGATGAGTGCAATTTTTGCAGTCACGTTGCGATTGCTACATTTACCACCCATTTAAACCGAACATCACGTTCCATCCATGAATGACAGAATGGCCAACTGTCGTTTTCGTTCCTCGGTTTGCCGTGCTCTCGGACTGAGCCTACTTCAAAAGAACGTCCACACAAAAGCTGCTCCAATCCGGCCATTTTGCTACCGGTGCGTGTCAATGCTGCCCAATGTTTGAATCTCCAAACAACTGTAGAGTGCGATTCCATTTCCATGATGCCATAACTACCGAGGCTTTCGCTCAAAGCTGTAGAAATTGAATGTTAATCTTCTGATTTTTTTTATTCTTCCTTTTAACAATCCTACGCAGCCACCTAGTTCTCTTCAATGTAGACTGTTAGAGAAATTGGGAGCACAAGTTAAATAACTTTCCTTTTCCACGTAAATTAAAAAGCTAATTCAATCAATCGCTGAGACCGACTGGAGTCCATTAGAATATTGCATAATTTATTCGGAAGGTACCGACAGCAGGCAACACATGATTTGATAGAGCCGAATTGGTTGATGTATGGAAATCACACGGCTCGGCAAAGCACCAATTTTGACCAAGCCAGTTATTTGCTCAGGGAAAACCTGGCCCCCAAAAGAGCGACGACAATCCACGCTCCGATCCTATCCACCTGCCCATTTGTGGGAATTTTCTAGGATAAGCAGAACGTGAGCCATGGACGAATAATGTGCTCTTTTAGACTGTGGAAGTCTATTCTTATCGTTTGGGATGGATCCACTCCGGGAGAATGCTGGCGAATGTATTCATAAATTTTGGATCCTCCGACCAGGTGTTGCTGACAGTGACAGCAGTGATTGTAGTGGAGCATGCTGGCCAACCTTTTCGTTCTTTTTTTTTTTGCTGCATGTGCCATCGGAAGAAAAATTGGCAAATCATGTGTTACTATAATTTTGCTGATATCGCACGCGAGGGGTTGTTTTAGAAGGACATATTTTGATTTATTCATCAGTGATGGAGGGTAATATCACATGGACAGAAGTCAATCTTTCTTCCTGACTTATCAAGATAACGTAAATTTAAGGAAAACTAACAGTAGAAGAGGGAAAAAAAAGTTGAATTTTCACACTCGCTTATCCAGACTTATCCTGCTGGCATACCCCCAACCCGCAACAACTGGAACAGAGAGGGTGGGTAAATTAAAGAAAAACACTCGACTGTAAGCTACTAGCAGCGACTTTCCTTAAGACCGACCGGCACCATTCATTGTTGTAGCTTCTTTGGCAGACAGCCAGGACAGCCCGCGCTCGCTAAGGATGAGTGCTTTATGCAAATTAAATTAAGCGTTTATGAGTTGGCCAGGATGGAGAAAAATTGAGCTTCTTTGTCGTTTGGAGTTACAAAGATTATGGCTTTCGTAACTTGGCTGCTGATGTTGCCTTTGTTGCGGAAGCGCACATCATGCAATCAAACTTGTCCTTTCTTTTCCCCCCGATAAGGAAGATCTTTGCAAATTTTCTCAGAATGTTTATGTTTCCGAACGTCCGCCGTTTTTATCAGTGCATCTTTGCTCGGCGAAGCCACCTCCGAAGGATGATTCGTTTATCGTTTGGAACCAGCCAGACAGGTGCGCTGTTTGATGCCAATATCCTGCCTGTGAGGATAATGGGCAATGGAGGAGAAGTGGCTGGGTGTTCCGAAAGTTTAATACACGGGCAAAGTTGATATTCAAGAGCGTGCTGGCAATTTCGATCAGCTTGCTCAACTTGGGTTGTTAATGATAACGATATCTTTAGCAAAGTGTTTATCTTGTGAACAGGACCGGAGCACAAACATTGTAGATTATACATTTCGTTCTGTAACGATGCAATCAACTTAAAATTGTTCATGGACATGAATTATAAATGATCATTGAAATACTTGTTAACATGTTAAAAATTACCTCATGAAGACTAGAGAAATGGAAGATGGTGTATGGTGTTAAGCAGGCTTGCCGATATTCGCATCATTTTCTCCTTATTCGCTCATCGTGTGCGAAGATCTTCGAAGCAGCGATGTACAACCATTCCTCTCTAATGCAGGGATGCCAGATAGTTTTTCAAAGTGTCTGTAAGGAACATTACAAAATGTCTGTATTTGTCTGTATTGTGGATTTTGTCAAAAACTTGAGTAAAAAATGTGGGTGGGATGAATATTTTAATTAAGAGCAAGCTGAGGAACGGTTGTTTCGCAAAAATAAAGTAGCCTCATACTCTCTTATTACATTGGTTTCGAGAGTCTTATTCATTTACTTATTCTGTCTGGTCCTTCATGGAATTATCTTGCCACCAAGTGATAAATCTTCTTGTGTATTACCAATCGCAGTAACCCTGTTGGGTACAGATAATAAATGACAACGTTATCAATCATCCAAATGGCTAAATATATTTTTGGTGAAAAGAAAACTCATGGACATATGAGTTTATAAAACTTTGTTCAATTGAATTATCTTTTTTACTTTTCTTCCATCGCCATTCAAACCGAGTCCATTGTTTTAATGCATACGTGATATGATTCTTCTTAAGTAATGGAGTTCGTCAAAATTATGCAATACATTTGTTTAAATTATTAGCTTAGTTTATAGAACGGTGCCAAAGACTTCTCTAAAGTTTATAATAACATTAGACCATTCGATGCTTTACTATTTATGAAATTTATGAAACCTTCCGTTACTATGCTTGGTATTTATATTTCTTTTTTTAAACTTATATTATTGTCTGAAGTTTTCATAAGTCTAACTTTAATTTATTGAATGTTTTTTGGATTTTTTTTTGCTCTGGTTTTAATAAAGTAATAAACATATTTAAAAAAATAGAAGCAAGGGTTGAATAGTCTAAAAGAAAATGGATTTAGTTTTTGGCACAGGAAGTACCAGTGCATCGATTCAAAGCTCTGTCTCAAGTAAAAGGAATCACCCCTTGTAACATAACTCATAACGAACAATCTTCAATTTTTCTGTCTAAAATTCTTAAATTCTAGTAACAATAAGCGCAAGAATGCATTGCAAGGTGTAAAGTGCAGATATACTTAAAACCTAGCTTGGTTGCTAGCAGTGAGTCAAATTTAAATCACTAGTTTCCTATGGATCGTTGTTTGTACTATCCTTTTTCTTAAATTAATTTTAGTACACGCATCTAATATCAGCAGGACTTCAAACTGAACAATTCTCAAAGATTCTAGAAAATCTTGAGTTCTTGAAATTTAACAAAAATTCTTTCACATAGTAAAAAGCTTCCAAGTACTAAAGCTTATGTTTGAATGAAACCTTTCGTAACATCAAGCATTAAGCTGGTTGAAGGTCCAACAAGGCCCTTAAAAATATGAAAAATAAATCAGTTTTCTGGGATACTTTTTATAAATATATAATGCTTTACGTCAACAAACAAAACAAACCAACTTTATATGGAACACTTAATCGTTTCAGAATAATTTTCATCTTATTGATGGATATCAATGTCTGTAAAAATCTGTAATTTGATCGCAATATCTGTATAATATCTGCAATCTGAATGATGTCTGTATGCATAATCAAATGTCTGTATAAATACAGACATGTCTGCATATCTGGCATCTCTGCTCTAATGAAAAAAGCAAGACAACGTAAAAGCATACTGCGGTGAGAAGCCCGGTCAGGGTTGCCATTAGTTAAAAAAAATATCTGTCATGTCACAAATGAAAAATCTGACGAAATCTGGCAACGCACGGAAGTTTAAATATCTTGAAAAGGGCTAAGAGGTCTTACAAATTTTGATAGGCGCTTTTAAAATGTTGACCCAAAATGAGTCATGTTTTGACTCGTACAGTTTCATACTGCAGAAACAGACAAGGGTGAAATTACACAATTATATAAATATTTGACACTTTTTGGCAAATAAAACGAAAGCTGTCGCCTTTGCAGACTAATTTTGATTCCTAGTGCGATTTTGAATTAAAACATTTAACCTTTATGCAAGCCGCCAGCTGTTCAATTTCCAAGTCTGATTTAATGTGCTCCGCTTCCCGTGAGCACATCTGTAACTCTGCAAGTCGAACCGTATCCTTGTAACCGCCCATGTATGTACTGATAAAAGAGTCGTGATGAAACTTGTACCACAGACAAACAGACACTTGCAGTTTCTTCATCGATCACGCATTGAACGGTCAATTTAAAAGTTTCTTATATGGAAGTATTGCCAGAGATGGCACACAAAGTAGATTCCCTTACGTTTGACTTTAGCACACTACCGCCATCTGTTTAGCTTTAACACCCATCACAGTGTGCTCGATAGATGGCGTAAGTGTGTTAGTGACGATGATGTGTAGTGCAAATAGTTCAATGTGTTATGTCTGTTTTTCTGTTCATCAATGCAGTTTCCGTCAGTATATGCGTAGGCATAGTGACGTGTTTATTAAGATCCGCAATTCCACCCAAGAATTAAACTTCTGCATTGCAAACTATACACAAACCAGTGCGTTTGTCGTCATTCCGAATGATAACCATGGATGCTTCATTTCCCATAGTTTAAAATACCTTTGAGTACATTTTTTTGACTTTTTCGGATGAGATGGTCCATTAAAAACCACAGCAACAAGTATAAATGACGAAACGTGATAATCTTAATGTAGTAGTCATACAAAAAAACAACAAATTTAGCAGTAATATTGTCATCATATGATTAGAGGTGCCGTGATATAGTCAAAGCCATATTCGTGTCTATTTTGCGACCAACAGGGCTAACTTTAAAATTATGGACAGTACGAGCCAGGTATTATAATGTTTTACCTTAATTTCTGTTACTAGTAATTTTGTAAAAGATATATTGTAAAAATATATAATCCACTGTGAACCAAGTTTAAAATGTTCAAATCGTCACTAGCGCCACACCAAAAGTGACTGGCTGCAAAAACTAACACTCTCTTCAGTCCTCTGGAAGCAGCTAGTTCACATTTTGACAACTTCTCCACATCGCCAAGAAAAACTGGTGCCGCTCAACATACGCTTAAGGTTAAAAAATATACATAAAAATTACTGGCCGATTACCGTATTGCTCAAAATAATTACAAATCGTTAGCTGTAGAAAAGAAAGAGAAATTTCACGACACAGTTGCACTTGCATTTTTGTGGAGTCCAGCTTCTGGCAATATAAATGTGAAACAGAATCAAGAAAGTAAGAAAGTATACCCAAAAGTTGAAATCGTGGCAAAAAAATGCAATTGCAGTTTTTGTTATCATATCTTGAGAAATCCGCATGATTCAGAAAAAGCAATTTTGCCCATCATGATCCACAAAGCGTTTCATGATATAATCGAGGCCATGCAAGTGTCTGCAAGCAAATGACAGCACATTCCTCGAAACAAATTTATCCCTGTGTGCTTAGTGCTTTGACAGCCGAAGCAACTGTTGGGTCTTTGTTAAGTCGTCAACAGCTTTTCAATATGGGTAAGACAATACCACAGAATGCCGCAACGCTATTGGCCACTGTTGCTACTCCACTGTCAAGTCTAGGATTTTTTTTTCAAATGGGCGAATCTAACAATGAGAGGCTCTCTCCTCTCTCACTCTCTTTCATTTATTACAGCACCATTATAAATCTTTTGAGGGATTCTTTAGCACAGATAGAAACACAATAGTGCTGGCTATCATACTCTACAAATAGTTGAATGAAAAAAGTAACGCTGAATGGAATATGAATGAAAGAGAAAGTAATCAAAGAGAGTCTCTCAATTGCAGATTCGCTCTAATGAAAAAAAAACTCTAGCAGTGTTCTATTTCTATTTTCCTCGTCATCACTCTCACATCTCCCTCTCATCAAGTTCGTCGTGTGTTTTATGAAATAAACGAAGCCATGTAGGTGTGTGTGAGCGACATTTGCTATGTTTCTGTAACGTTTATTGCCTCGACAGTCGAAGCAACTGTAGGGCTTTTATTCCATTTACCTCAACTTATTAATGTGGCTAAATGGTTTCTGTCTGCAGCCGTCACGCTGGCAGCCGCGGTTTGATTCTCGGTTATAAATCGTCAACTTTTTTTTTGTGATCCATTCAATTTGAAGGCTCCAATCTCACACACAACTACTAATAGGCTGCACAACCCCACGCACACACTGAATTTTTCGAAGCGAATTGATGTGTTGCTTTTTTGCCCACGACCAATGCTGCATTTTTTCTCCAAGTTAAGATCCATTACGAGAAACGAAATCAAATCATGGGAAATTGCATTACAATCTTGCTTTTTCATTTTGGGTGTAGAACTGAGACTATCCGTGAAAATGAAGTACTGATCCGGTGTTAGTGAGGCAACAATTTCTAGCGTAAAGTGTGTTGCCGCTAACTCAGCGACACAAACGGAACATAGATCATGAAGTTTACAATTGGCGCTATTAATTTCATTAAATATACCAAAGCCAGCGGACTCCTCATTCAATGACCCGTCATTGAAGAACAATTTAGTGAAGCCAACTTGGCCAAACTTTGCAGCAAATACAACAGGAGCAATCATAGGACGATCATGCTCTGGGATTCCACGAAGCCTCTGCTTCATGGATAGATCAAAATGAATCGAACTTCCGTAGTCGGAGAAGCAAACATGATTGGGAATATACGGTGAAGGGCTGGCATCCTGTGTAATGTACAACTGGTACAAAGTCATGAAGCGAGTTTGAGGATTGCACTCAAGGTGCTTCTCAAAGTTTTCGATTGCCTGGGGGTTCATAAATGATGCATAAAAATATGAAAGTTTGGCTCTGTAAAGTTGATTCTATTGAGCCTGTACAAATAAATGATAATTAAAAAAAAATTACATTGATGAACAATATGTTCAGGATTGTCAAATAGTTCATTTTATAAACTGAATATATGACATATTCAATATTCCTGCAGCTTCCTGAAATTTCTGATGAATAATGTATCCTGTACCATATTGGCCACATTTGAGTTCGTGATTTCTGAGGTTGAGAAGGGTTCAGTCTCACCATCGTTAGATTAATTCGAGTTTTATTTAGGCCAACACCTGGGTGTCAGCCCGAGAAGGTTTCATCCGATATGATAGTTGTAACAACTAGCAACTAGCAACAATTAGCAACAACCGAATTACAACTGGCTACACGCTTGCTTAGTATATCTCAATAAGCTGTTCATTTATGTGCACCACGAAAATGTTGAAAAAATTAAGACTGGCAGCACTGCCTATAGTGGATAGTGTGAAGAAAAATCTCTCTGTAGTAATTGATTCATGCCGATGGTTTAGATGTTGTAGTGTTTTTCATGTTCAGCTTCTTTTTAGGTTGTGTGTGTGTATGTGTGTGTGTGTGTGTGTGTGTGTGTGTGTGTGTGTGTGTGATTGCAGGTTGTTTCTTGGTTCCCGTTGTTTATGACTACTGGCTGATCTCATTTTTATCATTTTCTTTTGGGACTTCTATTGTTTGTTGTTTTTTGTAGGTCGCATCTCATTTTGAATCTCATACTATTCTTTTCTGATGTGTACTCTTTTGTATTCTATTCCATGTATTGGGCGAATTTCTTATAATAAAAGGATTCTGTCATCGCTTTCTCTATTGCATGGCTGGCCTGGATGTTTCTGAACCCTGATTTTTTTCTTGTTTTCTTTATTTCAGTTGGATTTAATTTGTAATCACTTTGTATTTGTTGTAGTTGCCTTTGATTCTATGAATGTTGTTATTCAGGAGATCATCGATGCTGATGCAATGCGTGTTTTTCTGTTGTGGTATGTTGTGGAGCTCTCTTTTAAGTATGTGTTGGACTAAAGGGTGTATTCGATAAAAATGGCACACACAAATATACTCATCAAAATTAAACTGATTATCGGATTTTCTTGAAATTTTCAGGGAATGAAGAACTACTAATGAGTTTTGATTAACAACATTTGTTTTATTCAATTTCATCTCCCATCCCGAATGCCCGCACCTTCCTTTTCACTCCACCCATCAAATTTTGTACAACCGATTTTCCCAGTGTTTTTGTTGTTTTTACCCAAATTTTCTTCAATTCTAGCTCTGTTTTTATAGTTTTGGGATGTTTGCGAAGTTACGTTTTCATAATTGCCCAGAATTTTTCAATTGGACGAAGTTCCGGTGAATTTGGTGGGTTCATATCCTTTGGCAACAAAATTGACTCCGTTGGCTCGGTACCACTCCAATACGTTTCGAGCGTAGTGGCAGGATGCTAGATCAGGCCAAAACAGAGTTGATCCTTTGTGCTTCTTAATGAATGGCAAGATACGCTTCTTAAGGCACTCTTCCGTGTAAATCGCACCGTTTATTGTTCCGGAAGTGATGAAGGGAGCACTTATTTCACCACATCCGCAAATCGCCTGCCAGATTAGAAACTTCTTTGCAAATTTCGATAGTTTCTTCTTTCGAACATCCTCCGGAACATCGAACTTCGACTTGGCAACGAAATATTCTTGCCCAGGAAGTTGACGGAAGTCGGCCTTGACGTATGTTTCGTCATCCATCACGATGCAACCGGATTTGGTGAGCAGCTTCGTGTAAAGTTTCCGGGCGCGGGTTTTCGCAGTGATGTTTTGTTTTTCATTCCGATTTGGGGCTTTTTGCACTTTGTAAACATGTAACCCAGCACGCTTCATGGTTTTCTGCACAAAACCGACTGACACCTTAGACTTTTTAGCGACATCTCGAATTGATATGTTTGGACGGTTCTTGAATTGTTGTACGACTTTCCTGGCCATTTTACTGTCCATTGGACCACTTTTACGACCACTCCTTTCCTTCCTTTGGACACTCAGACGCTCCTTGAAGGTTTTTATTACACAAGACACAGTTGTATTTGCAATTCCAAGCCTTTTAGCAATCCACCGGTGGGACGCCCCTGGATTTTGATTGTGAGTGCACAACATTTTCTCACGGACAATTTTTTTTTGTTTTGACAGCATGACTGGAACTACTGAATGTATAACTATGAAACTGTAAATAATACACTATGGATAAGATCTACTCTAATTTCTAGGTTTTTTACTCATACGATTCAAAAGTTACAGAAGATTTTCTGTGTGCCATTTTTATCGAATACACCCTTTAAGTTTGTGTTGAACTAACTGCTATGCTATGAAAATTTGTTATTCAGAATTTCAGCATAACATTCTTATCAAAATTGATTTTCTGAGCGGTCCCATAATAAGGATTCCATCCCGCTTATGAACGGTACAGGATTTTATTTGGATATTTCTGTTCGAGGGTATTGTGATTGGATATTTTATGTATTCTCAAAGTCATCAGACCTTACTCTTTATACTCAAGTTGTCTTGTAGAGCAATACCGGAACATGTCTTCTAGAGTAATCTGTTGAGTCACTAAAACAATCACAAATTTACATTTTGTTTTTATTTATTAGACTGATATTCTTTGTCTTTCAGCATTTCCAAGAATATTGAGATATGAGTTCTCTAATTTGATATATCAAAGTATTTTTGTATTCCATTGAAATAAACCAGCCACACTTGTGAGTGGCTCCAACAGCATCCTTACTGTTGTTTCCAATCAGTGTCAAAATTTGAATAACTTTAATTTGCATCTCTGTATAGATGAATAACCGTGAACATAGTTAAATATCTGATTTGCTGGTGACGTCAGTTGAATTCAGCACACCGTTTACCAAAATATATACCGCTGCAAACCCAACCATTTTATCTAACATCCCAGTGATATTTTGTGGAAGTGCAGTGGATTTTGCGGCTTCCTTCAAAGTGAGTATCACGTCATCACATTCCTATCCTTTCCATACTTGACCTACATTTGGACGCGGCCAGAATCGGTATTGCCTTAGTTTGGAATCAGCCGTTTTTACACATTGAGGATGTGTGCTAGCCCCATGCATCATTTGTTGGTTCTCTGTGTAATAACAGCTGATCTGGCAATAATGGAGCAGCAACCTCGGGCGGCCATTCATGCTCATGCTCATGCTCACCACGAAAATGTTGAAAAACTTACTTTTCCAGCGCAAACACATTCGAGGATTATGGATATAATTTCGGTGTATAGGTTCCACGTTGGGTCTATTTATCGATGCAACTTCGTGTCTTGCGCTCAATTCCAAATTAGAAACAAGTTTTGTACGGTTTCGTGTATTATTTTTAGACATTTCCTTGTGAGCAATATCCCTAACTCAAAATTTCACTTATCATATTAAACTACTACGAGTCTACGAGGGGAGAGGGGGGGTCTGAGATTTTCAAAAATGAGTGTACTTGGTTAATGAACCAGCCCTATTGCATCCCTTACAAAATATGTGAGAAGTCACGTATAGATTGGGAGATCGAAGGTCTTCTTGTTCGGCATGGATTCATAACATTCTTCAAAAATGGTTCAGGCGGCTTTCAAAGCGTTAAATAATTGTAAATGTACATCCAAACTTGTAAGGGAATGCATTTCTTCACTACAAAAGATGTGCCAAGAGAACTCCGTAAAATTATTCTTGGTTCCGGGACACAGTGGCATTGAAGGTAATGAAAGGGTAGACGAGTTGCAGACTTGGTTCAAATGCACAGTTTGTTGGCCCAGAACCATTCTGCGGTATATCATAATGTCCCATAAAAATGGAACTAAAATCTTGGGAAGAACAAAGGGTGATGACCAACTTCTTTTTTTATTTTGTTGGGGCGTAGAACTACTGCGTTCAATGAATTGAACTTTTGTGGTAAACCAACTTTTTGGTCACCACAAAGTGTGTTCAATCGAACAGGCTTATAATTCCAAATATAACAACCAGTAAAAGCTCTCGGAGCTCAATAACAGAGTCTTTCGTACCTATACTGGCCAAGTAACAGAATAGATATCATTTGAAAAAACATTGGCCAGATTGAGAATGATATCTATCGTTTCTGAAACAACCGCAGATTTAAAATTCTTTACAGTGTCTATATGCAAGCTAAAGAAATTTGGACTACGAATCGTGGAAAGGTTTTGCTTGCCTTGGAGAATACGCATCCTTGACTGTTCACTTGACAAATGGTGATTAAGCATTAAGATGCGTATAGTAAACTGACTAATACTTCAAAAATTCAACTCACTGGACGCAGTGGTCCTACGCCCCAAATCCAGATGTCTATGGAGGTAGCATGGGTGCTCGGCATCTTCTCAAGTAAATATCCAATCAACACTCCCCTCCCATCCTTGCTGATCAAACGGACCTGGCCAGGTGTTGAGCGAAGAATACGATGAATAAAAAGCCTGTCACATCCAAGGTTGGATTAATGACGTCTTTACAACAGCAAATCCAGAAAAATTTCTAGTCAAAAAATGCTATGATTTTCTGCAGATCTAGGATGTAAAACCATTGATGTCGTTCAAATTTTGTGACATTTAGGTCATTTGAAAATTGTGGAGGGGCTCATCAAAACTTCCGATCAGCCTTTAAGAATCTAGCTATGGGTACCAGGTGAGTCTCCGCCGATTGTCTTTCCATATGCCAAATTCTGAAGACGTCTGCATTAAGTTATCTCAAATTATAATAATCCTTCAACCATATCACAAAACATTGCGATTGGTTGGGTGCATTGGAAATAATGGAATAATGAAACATTGGAAAATTGTTGGGTAAAGAACCAACCCAGGTAACCAATAAGCATTAGCATATGCAGTAAATCAACTCTAAATCTGCATTTCAGATGCTACAAGCATTATATTGGCATTATATCAGCATCTTGATAGCTATCGGTTGTAAAGCTGCATTTCAAATGCTTGTAGCCTGTAATAAGCATTTCGCGTGCAAAATAGCATAAATGAAGCATTATCATAGCATTGCAGTAAAGCAGCCGTATATTGGGTCAAAAGTGGCATTTATGTTGCATTTACGGTGACTTAAATGCTTGATAGGCTCCCCCAAAGACGCTTTGGAACTGCTTATTGGTTAACTGGGAAGTCTCCCCCGGGTGGTGCTAAATCGATGAGCTTGGAAGTCAACAGAAGCAGGACTCTTATTTTTATCAGGTCCCTTAATCGTAGTTTGAGATGGAGTTGCGTTGATTGTTCATTATATGGCATTATTATTTAACATACAGCTAAACGTATTATTCTGTATGTTTTAGACTACCATATCAATTTCAGTAAGCGAGATAAAGGGCTTTAATCTTGGCAAATTATTACCAGACCTTTGGTTCAAATGCCAAAAGTCCACCAACAGGCAAAAGAAGCATAAACTAATCATTCCAGCCTCTATGCTCCCAACGATATCGTATAAATTATCATATTATATAACTCGGAATGGAAGCGTTTGGTACGGGAGGACCAAGCTTTCTTCCTTCCCTTGATTTAAATTGGAAGAGCGATTTCAGACACTCATTCTGAATTCTGCTGCATTCAGCTGAAAATGATGCATTCAAAAGTCGGATTTCCCAGGATGCTTTCGAGAATTGAATGCGTTAGTGTGAGATTTGATTAGAAAATCGTGAAAAAAAATCGGTCAGCTTAACTGACGAAATGGTTATGGTAGCTTATGGTGGCTATACATAGTGATGAAAAAGTACTCAATAACTTACACCGTGTTCAATATATTCTCATACACAATAAAACTCTATTTATTTCAAATCGATAATCCAGATTCTATTGGTAACTTAACCTATTATATTGCAATATAATACTGATCAACTACAGCATATGTTTTGGAATAACAACGCTTTTAACCTTCTTGACCAGCTCCAGACATTTTTCGAAACCGTCGCAGGCGACACGCACGACTTTCATCGGCATTTCGTCCCAAATTCATTTGATCGCGGTTTTGAATTGGTTCATATTAGACGCCCTGTGGCCATTTACCTTCGTCAGCATTCATATTTGGTGAACTGGGCATTTAGCTGGGGATCTGGTGAACTGGGGATTTAGCTGGGGATCTGGGGATCTGGTGAACCAAGGGATTCAGATCTGGTGAGCTGGGAGGCCATTCATTCTTGTCCAAATAGTCGGTCAAATTTTCTCGGCACCAGCCCTGAACGGGATTTGCAGTATACGATGGCACTCCGTCCTGCTGAAACATATAGTGATCATCTTCAAACACCTCTTGTACATATGGCTTCGACAACTTTCTCTAAAACTTCCGTTTTATAATATACGTCATTCACTTTAACGCCTTTTTCGATGAAAACCAGTGGTAATTTGCGTCGCTTGCAAATTCCTCCCCAAACCATCACTGACGCAGCACTTTGGAACCGTGGAATATTCCTATCACTCTCTGTAACAGTTCTCGATGAGAGAGCCCACAATCTGTCGTTCTGGACATTGTGGGATTGTTGCAAGACGAATAACTTTTCAACGGAAAAGATAGATTCTTCCCCACCGTGCCCCGACAAAAGCAGACTTGCTTTTTCGAGTCGTTTCTGCTTGGAAGGTTCCGAAACTTCGTGAAAGCTTGGAATCCAAGGTATATTGTGCATTAACGATCTCGAAACATTCAGATCTGCGGTCATTTTTCGTACAGAGCGTTGTGATTTGCGTCTAATTCGTTCCCTGACCACTTTAACAACTCGTGGATCTCTTCCGGTCAACCAATGAGCAGGAGTCTCGGTACCTTCAGATGGTTTAATATCTGAAAATGGGTGCTCACCTTTCAAAAACTTGTTTATCACCACAACACAAAACTCCTGCATCGCTGGTCAAAGATAAACGCCGAATGAAAACAACCGGACATAATCTAAAAGTGTGTGTATAAACATAGTACAAAACTACACCAACACATACGTGAAGCATGTTGAGTAGTTGCACGACACCAATGCAAGGAAAAAGTGTATGAGAATATATTGGACACGGTGTAAGAAAACTTCAAATAATTCTTGATTCTTACTTGTGCATCAGAACTTAAGAATCAACACAAATGAGACGATAACTAATCGAAAACATGAACATTTTTGTTGTTTTCTGTTCAAAAATAGAAAAAAAAAACCGTAAAAAAGTACGCAAACAGTCTGGCGGCGGCTTAAATCATTTTTTATTGATCCAACAGCTGAATGAACTTTTTTAAAAGACAATCCGAATAGATGACACTCGCATCATTGCTTCTCTGAAAGTGTTTTGATTGACCGAGTTCCATTAGTCAATTCAGTGGTCACAATAAGAGACACTTATCTGTTGGAAGCAAAATAGATAATATTGAACGTCAAACTATGAATGGAGTAGTCCTTTGTTTGAGCCAAAGCATCCATAACATTTAAAGAACCATCCCATTGTACGGCAAGAATGAAATCGAAGCAAAAACTGCGCACGTGTTCGATATTTGCCCCTTGGTTTCTCTAACTGATCCGCTGCTGCTGCTGTTGCTGCAGCATTCATTTTTCGTCGGAATGATTTCCATCAACCATCAGAATTAGTTTTCGCAGAAATTGCGCTCGGATATAACTACAACACATATAAAACCGGCATAGCGAAGAGCTTTGCAATAGCACTGGATTGTACGAATTATAGCCATGAATATGGATGAGAGAATACATGACGAAAGTCCCCCGCAAATTTCGCTGCCTCCATTCCAGACCCAGTTCTGCGTTTGCTATTGGAGACAAAACTCAGCTTGGTTCCCGGTCCGAGGCGGAGTGGAGTGCTGACTGTTCCCCGGATGTGGGATTAGTGGAATGATGTGGAATTGGTGAGTCTGAGTGGGATACAGTGCAATTGCTTTGAATTTTCGATCTGGGACCTAGACAGGAGGAGGAAACGGGAACACACAGACGACGTCAGAATGCAGCAGTCCGAGCAAAATGTAGATTCGTGATGCCCGGAGTGTGTCTACTGGAGCAAAAAGTCAACAGCGCATAGACCATCACCAATTGTGGCCGTTGGCAGCATCAGCAGTAGCATCAATATCATCTCAATCAATTAGGACCAAGCGCTTCAAGTCATCTCGGATGGATTCATATTGATTTTGATTTAATAAAGATGTCAATCAAATGACGGATGCTAAATTCGGTTCGATTTGATTTTCTATGGGTTTTCACCAGGGAACATATTTGCGGATAATAAAATAGCCGAACGATTTGATGGGATATTTTAGGCAACGAAATGGATCAATCTTGTCCTTAGGAAAAAAACTGCTGCTATATCTTTAGATCTGGAAAACTAATCTTGACACAAGGCAAAGTGATGGTGGTCGTGTCCTAAAACTTCATGCTTGCCTAATAGAAACCAACGGCGTATATAAGCCAGTCAGTGCCGTATAGTTAAGTCGTAAAATGACAGAGAAAGGATGAAAGAGAAACTTCAGATGGTCAGTGAGGGAAGTTTGTCTCGGAGTGGAACAAAACCAAAACAGTAAGGAAGGAAGGAACACATTGATAATTTATTTCGCCTAATCGCATGGATTGTATACGTCTTGTTCGGGATCACCAGAAAAACCCACACGCACACTTTGAGTGGAGAAGATTTATTTGGAATGTTGAACAGAATGAAGGGTGGAATTGTTTCCAGATGGGCGTCCAACAATGAGAATAGCTATTGTTAGATGAAAGCACCAGCCGTGCTTGTTGCTAGTGTTTTGAAGTTTATCATGTTTTAGAAAAGTGAGCAATTGTACATTGTTTCGGTTCAGAGCTCTCACTATAGCAAGCATGACAAAGCAAAATTCTTGGTTGAATGGCTCCATGCTATCGTAGCTCAAAGAAGGTAAATAGTGTAGTTAATTAAATTTGTTTTCAAAAGACTGAGATATAGTTAATGGATAAAGAAAGGCTCCACTCAAGCAAAGAACAAATTGTTTCTTTGGGTAGGAAAGTGAACAAGCTCCGCATTGGATAGTTTGGCATTCAACGGAAGATTATTTATTGTTTATCTTTGGCAGTCCACAAGTTGCGCCTATTGAATCAGTAAAATGAGTTAAGGGCTGTGACGAACTAAACTAGTAAACACAACAGTACTTTTCGAGATCTTCTTACTGGCAGAATTCCATTACTTGCGAAAGTCACTGATGTTCCTACAACTTTGACAATTTTTCCCAGTATGTAGATACTGGGAAAATTTGTCAATGTTTTAGAAACGTCAGTGAGAGCTCTGAACGGATACAAACCCGTTCGCAAAGATGATCAAAACGACTCATGATATCATGAGCCTAGTGTATTTTCACTTTATGAAAATACTCCGTGATTTGGGTTCATGATATCATGATTAATGCTTCCGTAACGAACACGAGGTGTTACAAATTCTGCGCCACTGCGCCCCAAATCATGACCTTGACTAAAGTGGAAGGGACTGATAGTGGATGCTTGGGGTTTATGATTCCGGGCTTTTTTTCTAGGATCATGAATCCGAATCATGGATTTGAGATTATGAATCATAAAATTTGGTGCAGGGGGGTAATCACATATTCGCTTTTAATTATATGACGTATTTCATTGATAGCATTGTTTTGGCGTTAAAAAAACAATTCCTGACATGATCTTAGTTTTTCCTAACACAACATATTTTGATTTTTGCAAGATGGCACTCTCTTCTACTAAAATCAGTTCATGTGAAAAGGGTATTGGTCGTTCTTACAATAAAAACCGATCAACGAGTCCCTACGTTGTGTTTAATTTTGTCATTCAATTTAACTTTACACCCCAAGATGGGACACTTTCTTCACAGGATGGCAACGGATGGTAAGATTTTTTTTCCAAGACACTTATAACAATGATCACGCGGCACAGTTTACTTCTCAGAATCAAAGCAAGTATAACTAATTTAATTTATTAAACACCAAATACACTACACAGACTATCACTACAGAACTGAGAACATAATTTGTACAGATCGCAATACATACGTATCAAATCTATGATTGATCAAGTTTATTAACAAGTTTGATCTAAAACCATGTACCCTTGTTGAGTTCCATCAGTCCAAAATTTTGGTTGTTTATCACCACTTTGTGTATAATATCGACATCACCATGAACGAATTTCTGTGGGCCCTCGACAAAAAGTGGGTTGCCTCAACAGGCCCAGATTCGATCGGGTATCCTCTGCTGCAACGTCTTCCGCTGTCTGTGAAAACGACACTCCTCAAGCTGCTGAACGATATCTGGCGCAGTGGCGTGTTTCCCGCCAGTTGGCGGAATGCCATTGCCGTTCCAATACCGAAGCCGAACTGCCACGAATCCGGACCGAATGCCTTCCGACCGATATCCCTCACCAGCTGCATGGCGAAGCTCATCGAGCGCATCATCAATCGACGACTAATCACCGAGCTAGAGTCAAGTGGACGACTCGACAAGCGACAGCACGCTTTTCGTGCAGGACGCGGCACCGACACGTACTTTGCCGAACTTGAACGATCGCTGCCTACTACCGACGAACACTGCCTGCCCAACAAACATCGGTGTTGAATTAGAGCTTGTTCAAGCAAATTTGGAGAAGCTATTCAGCTGTTTCTTCTAGAATAGCTGAATAGCTTCTCCAAATTTGTTTGAACAAGCTCTAATTCAACACCGATGTTTGTTGGGTGATAGCGTCTTTGGACCTGTCGAGGGCGTACGACACCACCTGACGACACGGCATATTGCGAACGCTAAAGTCTTGGCGAATACGTGGTCGGATGCTGAATCTGCTGCAGAGTTTCCTCTCAGAACGGACGTTCCAGGTGTCCATAGGGGGACACAAGTCTCGTGAGTAGCCACTGGAGAATGGAGTGCCACAAGGTTCCGTACTGTCTGTGACACAATTCCTCGTTGCGATGCAGCCGATCTTCCGTGTAATGCCCGTTGGAGTAGATATTCTTTTGTACGCGGACGACATCCTCCTCGTGGTACGACGTGCGAAAGGGGAATGCATGCACCGAAAACTGCAGGCCGCTGTCAAAACTGTCGACAAGCTGGGCGAAAAGCGTGGGATTTGCCATATCCGCAACGAAGTTGCAGACATTCTACTGCAGCCCAAATGCACGTCGAGATCCGGCGCAAAAGATCACTATCGATCGAACTCCCGTCCCGAAAACCAACCGTCTGAGGATCCTGGGTGTCGCGCTGGACCGAACGCTGACGTTCAAGCCGCGTGGCAACCGAGCAACCCTGCTGCAGGTGGGTTCGGCACTAGTCACTGCGAAGCTGATGTACGGAGTTGGACTAGTGAGCCGAGGTGGACCAGAGACCCTGCAGACCTTAGCCCCAGCGTACAACAAAATGGTACGATACGCTTCCGGAGCGTTTGTGAACAGCCCAATCATCTCGATTATGGCTGAAGCTGGAACACTCCCCTTTGAATTCCTAGCAGTCCAATCTGTAGCACGAACGGCTATTCGGATTCTATCTAAAAGCCGAGTCAACAGCACGCTTCCACTAATCTGGCGAGCATCTGAGCGTATACTTGATGTGACGGGTACCGAACTTTCTGTGTCGACCATCTAACGAGACAGAGCGATCGTGTATGGCACGCACGTAAACCATCGATAGTATGGAATGTAAAGTGAAGTGTACGAGCCGGTGATCCGCCGGATAGAGTCCGTCCATTCGTCCAACAGTTACTTGCGACCAGATTCAGGGTCAACTGTCACCGATGGTTCGAAAGTGAAGACACTGTTGAGCTGCATTTGCATGACTGGCTCGAATTTGTTACCTTCAGCGCAGCGTTTTCTCGGCGAGGCGTACACCATAAAGGCGCTTTCAACGCGCCGAAATGTTATCCACGGATTCAGCCAGTTGTCTTCTGGCCTAGAATCAGGAAGGTCGACCCGTGGTTCGAAATCGAACAGATTGTGCGTAACAAACTCGTTCGCTGTTGATTCTGGACATTCTGAAATCAACGAAACACTCAGGTGATCGGCGCAAACAAGGCTGAGAAGAATCCGTCATAGATTTGCTATTCCGGTGAAGATGCGCGGCAGTGAACAGCGATAAGACGCCGATGGGACCAACAGTGGTGAAGCTAGGACGCAAAACTGAAGTGAAATATGACACGCCAGGTGAATAGACCAGGCCAGCCGACCAACGTGCGCTAACACGCCTCAGGATCGGCCACACTCGGCTGACCCATTCTTTTCTTTTGAAAAAGGACACACCGCCCATCTGTGAATGCTCCGGAACCGCAACTAACGTGCGGCACGTTTTTCTCCACTGTCGAAAGTTCGTGACAGAACGCCAAGAAGCCGACATCAGCTCTACCAGCCTACATGATGCCTTGAATAACAGCAAAGGTAATACGGCGAAACTCCTGGCATTCCTGCACCAAACTGGACTGCTTAAACAGCTTTAGGAAGAACACAGAGCATCCCACGGCTACGGAAAATTGGGATAGACGGAAGGGGAAGGGTAGCCCTCTCATGCCCTGGCCGCTGCCCTACACCAGCGAACACTACCAATCTCACGAAAGCGGAGTTATCGACAGAACTACACAAGGCCCTTCCCCAGTGCCCGTAGATCTGGAAATAATGTGCAGTAGTTTCGCCAGCAGCTGGCACTGTGGGACAGTGGCGTCCCACAGGTCAGTACACAGTTTAATCAATCACCATCAGGTACTGTCTCGGTGATCTATCCAGGTCACAGCCAAGCCGCAGCGGTATCTCCAAACGATATGACGTCAGTTGAAACCACGGCATATCACTTCTCCACCCGGAGGAAATAACCGATTAGTCGCTACATATCCACCGATGAAATTGACGAAGAAGAAGAAACGTAGTGAAACCAAGAAGAGAAAGAAGAAGAATCGAAGTGAAGTCAAGAAGAAAGAGAAAAAAAAATAGGAAATTTTGAATAAGCAAAGAAGAAATGAGAAACTGAAAACCACTCTGTATATTCAACCACTCTGTACATCTAAACCCAGCTTTTCCGACACAAATGCACACGAATGTGTAAAGTGTCGTAAATAAACAAACAAACAAACAAACAAACCATTTTGTAAGCCATTCTAAATTGATCCTTATAAGCGATTGTCATAGCAATGTTTAGCCTTGATGCTGTTGTTATTAAGACAGTTAGGACACACCAATCATCAGTAAACTTGTCCTAGTGGTAAATTTCTTCCTAAAGGTGGTTGCGTAGGTTCGGAATTCTCTCACTACACGGGGCCAGTGTGCATATAACTTTCCAGTTTGTTATTGCTATGTCTCGATAGCCTAACTATATAGAACGAAGCCAAGCCTTTCGGAATAGTTGTCACATATGCTCGTGGTGTTCACAGGTAACTGGTGTTAACAAGTCAACAAAATCAAAAACATCTGATTTGAGTCGATGTTTTCGATTTGTCGACTTATCAATCCCAGTTACATTTACACAAATTTGAGTGACTCCACTTTTGACGAAAGTGAGTCTAAAACGTCCAAAACTGAGTTAGGACTGCAGGCATGGTACCTCTTGCTACTAGACCACCCCGTGCTATCCCCAGGCCATTACCACTTTTCTTCCCATTGCTAGTTCACTGACCCTTGAATTCCTGTGCGCTTCGCTTTTATCCTGCAACTTGCTAGCCCCTGTTTCTAACTAATTATCTACCCATTGTTTCTTCCCTATTCCCGTTAGCGTACGGCAGGCAGTGAAAATTGAATAGAAGTAGTTTGAAATTGAGCGGAGGGCATTGTGAGGTAGTATTTCGAATCAGGCATACAGTCTTTTGCCAAGCATCTCCATGCGGAGTAGGTCAAGGCATGAACGAATGCACCACCTTGACTTGCAAAAGAAAGTGCGCATGATAGTGCTCATATACTACCGATAGTTTAAATAGTTCTAACGAACTGTCTATTCGTACTCCCAAATCCACTACATGGGAGAGAAACTATCTCCCGCTCATTTTGGGTTTATGTTTGGCATACGACTTCTGCTTTACCTTCTTTCCTTTACATACCTTTTTTTCCTTCTCAAAACAATATCATCACAGATCGTTACCCCGCGTATGGGAGAATACAGAGAAAGACTATATCAGTTTATAAACTCATAAAATGCTGTTTTGAAGTGCCGTTTAAGGACTCATTCATATTATCTTATTATGGTTAGTTGAAAAAGTATTTTAAAATAATTTTGCCTCCAGTGAATACATTCAACGGCAAATTTGCATTGAGGGAAGTAAATGAGCAAAAAGTTTTATTTTAGCCATTGCGAAGATAAATTGGCTCCTTATCAAAAATGTGATTTCTCCCAATCACCATATTTAAATATAAGCAATCATTGAAATGCGGAAAATAAATTCCAAATTTTAAATGTAAATCAAATGAACTGTAGAAGAGAAATATTTCGGCATTCTTTAAGATAACCTTATTGAATATCATCAATTTTCAGGAAATTCATGAATAATCTATCGAATATATTTGGTTCAATTTTGTTTTTGTTGCTGTAAACACGCATAATTTCCAAGACTCATTAGTTTCCGTCTCACGTTGTGCCAATATTCACCATAAAATTAAATGAACATATGATTCGGAGCATGATACGCTATAAAAAAAACTCAACTCTCGCTATCAAAAAAAATTTCCCGCAACATTAAAACTTTTTTTTTAGATATTATTTACTGTTTAATGAATCAGAAGAGCAGAGAATCGAACAAAGCAGAACAACAAAAACCAACCACGTTATCACCGTGCAGTTGACAGCTGTAGCCATTTGGCCCTATACTGGTTTTGATGGCAGCCAATAGGTTTTATGAAAGTTCTCAAAGGGTTATAACATCTAGAACATTTTCAAAATATTTATGATCTTATAAAGGTTTTATTTATTTGTTTTTTAAAACCGTCTATAGAGTGGGCTACTTTGTACACATTTCGGCCTTAAAGATGTATAGAGAAGGTGTTGGTGGACAAAACAGTTTTGAAATTAGTTTCTGCAACAAAGCCGGGAGGAGTGCTATACGGCTAGAATAAAATTAAAATTGTTACTTGGGATGTTACCCGCCTGCATCTTTCCACCCCATGTTCTTGGCAACTCCCTCGCACATTGCTTCTTTACTACCGATTTCTACCTCTGTATTACTGGCCCTTGCTACCCTTGCTCCTGCAGTCCTACTGGCCCTTGCTACTTTCCTGTCCCTTCTTATTCTTTGGCTCTAGTGCTATGTTCAGCGTGAACAAACTGAAATTGCACGTGTATACTAGCGCCACGTGAATTCCGAACTTATATGAATACCATCCGGAAGAGCTTGGTCACTAGCACAAGTTTGCTCAAGAAAATTTCGTCCTAATTAATATGGCTTACGATATTCCATATAATGAAACTGAAAGGTCATATGCACACTAGCGCTGCATAGTGAGAGAATTTCGAACTTATAAGACTACCATATGGAAGAATTTAGTCACAAGCACAAGATAGCTAGAGAAAGGAATGCCCTGAATTTAAACGTTGTTTAGATATAGCATACACAAGTTGGCCCATATGTACACTAGCGCCATGCAGTGACTGAGTTCCGAACATATGAGACCACTATTCAAAAGGGCTTTATTTTCCTCTGTTCGGGACATAAACTACTGCGACCAGTAATTTGATCTGTTGTAGTATATCCCACATCCTTTGTTTAGTGCATGTCGAGTTACTTCATCACTATTGAGAAATGGTGAAGTATTCGGTGTTGTTACAGTTGTAATTGTTTGTTGTTGGCAATGAATTAAGTTCTATTGAAAGTTTCCGCTATTTAAACCCTTTGAGGAGTGAGAACACTTTTCAAAGGCGCGCCCCTTTATCAGTCAAACCCGAGTTCATTGCAAACAAAACAAACAATGACTCCGATATTGACCATGCATCAGAACCCTAGCCCTAACCAATTCAAACTATAGAACATCAAATAGAAAATAAGATTTCACATTAATGGAGACTAACCATGTTTTCCTTATTCCAAGCTCATTCTCGATGGACAAATCCGAGTATTGTCGCTTTTCACAAGACATAAAATGTTATAAGGACTATTATACGTTCCTTTGACTACAAAAAACTAATATGTTCCCTAGTTTGAATCAATTCAGACTAGGGTTCGGTGGTAGATCTGACACCCCGTAACGCACCACGAAAAGGTGATCTACCAGCGTTACGGGTTATCCAAAAGGGCTTGGGCACTAGTACAAGTTCCTGAAGAAAGCAATGTCCTAACTGATAAGACTCTCGTGATATAGTATTAATAGTCTGGAACCTCATATCCGTACTAGCGCCACGTATTAGAGGTTTATCACTTGGAACAACTGAGACAGACATCCTTTCCCCCAGTCGGTAAAAATCCCATAAGCTGCGGTATCATTTTTTGCGGTTTTCCCGTTAATAATATAGACTGCAAAGAACGAAACCGAGAAGATCGGTATGCGACTGTTCTGCGATATTCTTGCTCGTCTATTTTTCTCACTTACCGCTATTTGAGCGAACATGGGATGGTGACGGAACGCACGTAGTTGACTAAATAGAAATAACCCAAAATTCAACACTATAGGGGGGATATACAGTTAAAACGAGAGAAAAAAATCATTTTTTGAAAAAAAAGGGGAAGTTTTTACTAAAATCAATCGAAATTTCATTACAATTATAAGTGTATAAGTTTAGTATACAGAAATATTATTTTTTCACTCCTGGTGGCAGTTTTGATCTGAAACCTGCTGACCCATAAAAATTACATTAATTACATATAAAGTTAGTAGGTGAAACTTTTTTTTTGATTAAACCCACATTTGTTCCGCCATTTTATCACATTTTTCCGTATTCATTGATAAAATATAACAAAAATGCCTAATTTAATAATAAAATATTATAAAATATAATTACAATAATTCACATAGAAGGTAATACTATAGTAAAGAAATCCTATTAGTTTCAGCTTAATCGAAAAATTAATTTTCTAGCTATCACCGGTATAAACTCCGAAAATGCTGTTTTGAGAAAAACGCGTTGACTGTTTTACTTTTTGCACGCATACAGATACGGTGCGTGCGCAGTTCTATACTATTATTCTATGTGAATGCAGCTGTATGTATAGGTGCTTACACATACATATACACACACGTGTATGATACACTCAGTTATAACAATTTGTCCCTGAGGATACTTCAATGCTACACACAATAGAAAATAGGTCTTCTCGGACAAGCGCCTCTCTATACGTGCTGCGCGCCAAAAAGGCGTATTCGAAAAACGATGAAATGAACCACTTGGAGTTTTTTCGAAAAAAAGGGTTTCAGGAACGTACTCTACGGGAAATTGATTAACTTTTTATGCAAAAACATGAATTTTTTGGTCATTCTAACTGTATATCCTCCTTTCAACCGTTCAAAATGTCACCTCCGAACGCAAACGACACTGAAACATGATTGAGCACGTTTTGACAGATAAAATTAACGCTGGCAGTAATCATGATTTCACGTTCAGGAAAATGGTTACGCTGAATCATGATATTGGTCATTTCGGTGATGAATTCATGATTTATAGTAATGATTTCATGATCTCATGAAGGAATACAGTTTTTGGTTTCATGATATGCAAATCATAAAAACTGGATCAAATTTGTTTCCGTGTATCCCAGTTATAATTGCCCAGTATCTCTCGATGAGTCGACACTGTAGAGCATTTGGTGGATTGATATTTTTGTGCACAAATGTTGTATCATTTTCATAAATGCCACCGTTTCCTTAGCGTAGTGAATCGTTCCAATATCTGGCCAAAATAATATCTGGATTACCAATAGAAAATGGCCTAACAACATTTCTATGTTTTTTTTCATTAGGGCGAATCTACAATTGAGAGATTCTCTCCGGGCTCGCTCTCTTTCATTCATTACAGCGCCATTATAAACCTTACGAGGCATTCTTTAGTACAGATCGAAACACAACAGTGCTGGCTAGCATACTCTATAAATAGTAGAATGAAAAACGTAAAGGTGATTGGTTTATGAATGAAAGAGAGCGAGCCTGGAGAGAATCTCTCAATTGTAGATTCGCCCTAATGAAAAAAAACCCTAGATTTGTTAACAATCACTTCTGAGCCTGTTTCCTTGCAAACCGTAGACCACCCACGCAAACCAATACCATCATCATGTAGGGAAAACTTTCCCCTACAGGACGACTTGCTTGCTAGAAAAAGGGATCGGGAGTGTTTGTTTACAAATGCTGATAGGCTCTATTCTATTGTTGATCCAGATATGTTCTCAGTGTGCCTTCGAATGAATGGAAGCAAACATTGTTGATGCATTAATTGATGTATACATTCTATGTATTGTTCTGCTCTGACTTCGGCATTGCAAACTTGCCTGCCAAACAGAATACTTCAATCAAAACTTTTCATGGCTAATTCTGGCCTTGGATTTTTGAAGCGTTTCTCCATCTAGTTTTGTTTTGTATTGTGGGCCAGTAAGCGTTGTAAAATTCGCATTAACGTATGTCTCTTCGGCAAGAATTAGATGGAAATGACTTTTCCGATAAAATCATAGCACGAGTCTTGACCACCACCACATCATAATATAAAATAGAATATTAGAAGTCAAGCATATTAGAAGTGAATTAAATTGGAAGGCCACGTATTGTCTGCTGCTACCACGCCTCACTGAAGTGCTAAGGAAAAATAGGTGTATTCTATTATTGATAATTGTAAATTAACTAAGATTTTTTATTACACGGGGGATACGTTCCAATTATACGATGAAACCGTGTCAAAAAAGACTATATAGAGTTGATAAATTCACATGCATAAGCATTTTAAATTATGCTTGCATGTGTTACCTTCCTTGAAATGGTCAAAATACAGTTTTTAAAATTTTGAGTACACCAAAAATTGTGATTTTTTTTTTTGAAAAACTGCCAAATGATATATTTTTGCCCAAAACGTAAAATGTGATTCGAATAAGGTCTATAAGTTGTTCCGTTCAGGAGTTATCGCCGAGAAAAAACCGTGTAAAAAAACCGTGTTAAATGAACTTAGTGTATATGAAGAGGATACTATGCCGTTCACAATTAATCTAACGCTATAATAGCCTGTTTGCACTAAAAGGTATATTTTGTTGAATAGAGTATCTTGATATCATATGTCACACATACTACACTGATAGGCAAAATAAAGTGCCCACTTCATCGTTTTTTCAATTTCTCTCATTAACTTGGTTTAAATTAAAGTAAACGCACTGTATTTTTTTTATTATCTTATTTTTTATATTCTTTTTAAGTTTCACTTATGAAATACTGCAAAAAAAAGGAGTTTTACTTAAAGAACAAAAAAATCAATTTGTGTTGAAAAAATAAAAAACAGTGACAAAATAAAGTGCCCACTTCATTAAGGCTACAGAAAACATAAATTAACGTAAAATAAAAGCATTTCAATAATTGATGTATCCTCCTTTGGCCTTCAGGACCTCCTGCAAGCGCTTCGACATGCTCTCGACCAGGTTCGTTAGGTGCTGCGGATCTAGCTCTTCCCAGGCGCGCTCCAGGGCTTCAACATAGTTATTTTTATTGGTAACACCAGTTTTGTCAACCCTGGCATCGAGAATCTCCCACAAATTCTCGATGAGATTGAGGTCCGGGCTTTGTGGAGGCCATTCCAGCGGTTTGATCCGACAAGACCGGAAGAAAGACTTGGTCTTCTTGGCAGTATGCTTCGGGTCGTTGTCCTGCTGGAATACGAACTTCTCTTCAAGGCCCGTCTGGATCAGCGAAACCTCCAGATTTTCTCGCAGGATGTTGATGTAAGAATCTGCCGTCATTATCCCGTCGATTTTCACAATGCTTACCACTCCACCCCACGAAAAACACCCCCAGACCATCACATTTCCTCCTCCATGCTTCATCGTGCCTTGGATGTGGCGCTCCTGAAGCTCCTCTCCCGATCTGCACCAAACACGAACCCGCCGCTTTCGGTTAAACAGGTCGAATTTTGATTCGTCCGTCCAGAGAACCGTTTTCCAGAACTCAAGGGGCTTATCAGCATGCTCCTTAGCAAACTTGAGCCGTTTGGCTTTGTTTGCCTTGCTGATAAATGGGCGCTTCCGGGCAAGTTTGCTATTCAACCCCTGTGCTACGAAACGGCGACGAACAGTTCGACCGGAAACTGATAGCTGAAGGGTTTCCTGGATGTCGCGGACAGTTACCTTCGGGTTCTTCGCATGATCTTGGTGTCATCTTGGGGCGATCCACCACTGATCCAAACGTTTTAAGCTTCAGAAGAACTTTGCCAACCGCTGCCTTACTGATACTGTACTTCATAGCGACAACCCGGTGCGATTCACCGTTTTGCACATCACGAACGACCAATTTTCGGCTACACAAGGGAATTGCTTTCGAAAGCACTGCGTTCTCCTTTTTTTTAAATGAATCAAATGCGATCACGTATACAAATGCACCAGGTTGAGCCGTTTGCTTAAAAACATGTCAAAATATCAAAACATAAACAATCGAGGGGTCTTCCAATGGAAACTTATCGAAAACATATCGATTTTTGAAGTGGGCACGAAAAGCTTGTATGAACACAGTAAAAGCTTGAATGAACATAGTAATTGATATTACAGTTTATGCAAACAAAAATCATGATTTTTTTACATATAGAGTTTAGCAAATGTGAAGTAAGTGATAAAAAGAATCCTTCAACAGTGCTACGTAACAAGTTCATATAAGCTATGAAATTATTTTTTTTTAAAGTAAAAAAATATTTCCAATTAATACTTAGTCGACATGGTTATACTCTGTGTGCAGTCTTCCTTTTTCTCATAATTTTCCATTACAAATAGACTAAAATTAGTTTTGTTATGAAAAACGAAAATTTATAGTTCAGTAAAAAAAACAAAAAGGAACAGTGTTATGTTAATGTTCAATCATCAAAATCACTTTCATCAGAGATGTGCTACTTTCTGCATGTGATTCCGTAAATCGGCTTCAAAGCTGATTCTGATAGCTGGTGTTTGGTTTTCCGGGTAGATTTTCTCGTTGATGAAATGAGTGGATCTGATGATAGTCGGTTGAACACATCAGTGTTCGTAGCAATCCTTAACAAGACTCAAGTGTATATAAATTTGTATTATCCGAGTTAATACAATTGATAAGATTAATACCTTGAACACATGCGTGACCGGTACTCCCTGGACCTTTTAAGAACCTTGTTCCGACATTTTTGCGGCTCCTCAGATAATGTATCGATACGGAGTATTGCTGCTTTCACAATATCTGCACCATGGATTAGAATCCTGTGCAATAAAGATGGCATATAAAACCATCCATAATTATCAACATATGCCTTTGCTGTCCCAATACATGCGAATGCAAAACGCATGTTTATCAATAGTGCGTCCACTTGACAATACAGTTAGAATGATAAAAAGTTTCTCAATAATTTTTTGGTAAATTCCAGTAATTTTGGCAGTAGGCTTAGAAACATAAAATCGGCAAAAATCTGCTGTATCTTCCTTTTTGTTGCAGTCACGTTTCTTTTATTAGTTGATGTCTTTACTGGTCATGTCTTCACAGAAGTGTCTAGAACTAGAGCACTAGAATACGCGACAAGGAGAAGACATTCCATTGACCTAATCATAATATCGAGACATCATTTTAAGTTATTTTATTCATTCGTTAACTAACCTGATATGGGCAAGGAGAGGAAACATATTCCAATATTTAGCACAATCGGGAGATTTACTAACACACACGTATTAAGACAATTTGGAACTGCTGTTCAGCAGCAATAACTATTAGGCCAGCAAAAATTAAAGCGGATTGCTGTTATAAAATTACCATCAAAAAGTAAATAGTGATCTTGATGACAGCAAATAGAAGCGTATAAATGTTAGATCTGTAAAATTTCAATAGATTTAACAAACTAGTCAACTCCAAGCAGGGCCAACACGAGCACATTCAGAAATTCATTCGCGTGTTTCAAATGTAGGGGTAATAACTAGTTTAACATTTCTAAGAAAATTATTCCAATACATTCGATGTGGTATGTTATGTCAGTGAGAGCCAGGACCCCTTAATCTAAAAATCTAGTTATACCTATGCGTGAATCGTTCCCTATCAATTCGCCAGCATAATCATTACGTAATGCAACCTTTCCGGAACTACAGTGAGATGAAAATGATGTAACATTTCTGCCGCCTCTGCCCGCCGCCATTCGTTCGATCAATAAATCATTTGTCGGCTGAGTATTACCGTTCTGCTACAGAGAATCAATCCATCATGGTCTCCTCTCATATCGTTACCTCCACCGACGACGACGAGGACGACGACGACGACGACGACGACAATGACGGGTTCCACCCAAATGGATGTCTGCGTGTATTGATAACCTATATCCGGAGCGGTGATGATGACTACGATGATGCTGATGGTATTTGATTTCTAAATTGATACACTCGCAACGCAAAGGAAGAACGGAGCAAATCATAACGCCAAGCCAGGGTTCCGTTTACGCGCCCCGGAGGAAGTTGGAACGAGTTGACCTCGCCGTCCGCACCCGGATGCGAAATGTTCAACGTCCTCGACAATCAACGCTCGCTTAACACATTCACACACCCGCATGGCCAGGACGGAGGATTCAGGTCCGGAAAACCGGATCGACCCCCGATGGCGGGTGATTAACGAATCAACTTCACGTCGGCGCCCATCTTGGTGCGATGGACATATTTCTCTGCATGGTTTATAGAACCGGAACGGTACGTGATACGGTAATTTCATTACACCCAACCATGACGACGGATTCAATCAACATCAAGGGCTCGAAACCATGGTTTCCTGCCGTGTGTGTCGAGCTTTTGTTGTAGCTGCTGCTCATAACTGTAATCGACGAAATCAACGTGGAACTCGATTGCGATGTTGTAATCAAAAAATGATTGAATTTCAAAACTTTGCCCAAAACCAATGATTGAGGTTGAGATGTCTACCGAAAGCGTACTTTGAGTGATTAATTTCGTGGTACTCGTATGGATGTTACTGTACTGGCGAGAAATAATTGGCGCGCCCGTATTTTTCAGTTTTCCTCAGCAATACTCACATTGTTATCAAGAACAGACACAGATGGACTAAGTACAACTTATACAGACAGTAAACATGATTAGAAATAGAACCACCAGCACAAGGAACACCAACCCAGACAACACCTCTTAGGATCACACACAACAATTATTTAACAGTTAGCTAGACATACCGGGACAGTGTAAAAGTGTAAAGATAGGGTTAATAGTTTTCTCACGTTCTATGTTTTTGTATGTTCAATTTATTAAACAAAATATGATTCGCCGAAACGTCAGAAAATAGAAAATCATAGACAAACTATTAACAAAAGAGAAAGTCAGAATCTCTCAATGTTACGTAGGACCTTCACATTCACCCAACTGGATGGGCATTCGAGTTTTCATCGGTAGTGACGAAACCCTAAGAGGAGGATAATGATTTTGAAGAGCATGGCGATAACGAGAACTTGACGACATCTCCAGATCAGAGAGGGGTAATTTGTTTTAATAATCTTAATTTTTCGACTTACTCGAATGAGCAAACGCTTCCACCAATAATAATGGCAACTGAAACCAGTTGGGATCAAAGCGTTAGGAGTGAAAAAGTCTTCGGAAATTCTTATAATGTTTTTAAAAATGATCGCAATTTGAAAATTTCTGAATCGAAGTCAGGTGGGGGTGTTTTAATAGCTATTTATTTCTACCAAATTTAATTCAGAAATTATCGATACATCAAAAGTTATAGAATTTGAACATGTATGGGTGAAAGTATACATGGCAGGTGAAACACATGTATTTGCCTCAGTGTATTTTCCCCCAAACAACGCTTGTAAAGAAGCATACGAACATTTTTTTCACATTGCAGACGTAATTATGTCTGAGCTTCCCCCAGAAGTGAAAGTTCACATATATGGAGATTTAAATCAACGTAGTGCTGAATTCATTTTAGATACCGAAAATGAGTGCATCCTTCTACCAGTCGTCGGAGAAAATGAAACATTGCAGTTTATTTACGACAAAACTGCAGGTTTAGGGCTCAACCAAGTTAATCATGTAAAAAAGCAGCAAAATTGCTATTTAGATTTTTTATTAACAAATATTGAGGAAGATTTCTGTGTAGCTTCTGAGCAATTGCGACTTCTGTTGAAGTTTTTTATAAATTACTGTTGGAAATAATATTTGAACAAGTACCACTCAACAGAATAAGGTGACAAGGTAAGTCAAACCAGCCAGTTTGGTTTAATAAACAAATAAAAAAATTGAAAAATCGGTAGCAAAAAGCAACAAAATATACAAAAGAGATGGTAACAGCAATAACTTGGAAAACTACTTGAGTATTTGTGATGAACTGAATCCAACCATAAAAATTGCATTTGATGAGCACAATGCAAAAACTGAACTTGAAATTAAGTGTTGCCCAAAAAAAATTCAATTATGTTAAAACTAAATTGAAATCTGACAATTTCCCATCTAGAATGCATCTTAACTCAAATATTAGTAATAACGCGGACGAAATTTGCAATCTTTTTGCAACATTCTTTCACGAAATATATACCACATTTGCCGAAGAAGATCTCGATTATGAATATTTCAATTTCTTCCTAGGATTTTCAAGGGACTAACTCCAATAGTCAAGTCGAATTTCAAGACATATTGCAAGGTTTGAATAATTTAGACGTTTCTAAAGGTTCTGGCCCTGATGGCATACCACCCGTATTTATGAAAAACTTAGCATTGGAACTTACAGCACTTTTATTTTGACTATTTAATATGTCATTGAAATCTGGAATCTTTCCCAAACTATGGAAAAGTTCCTACCTAGTACTTATTTTCAAAAGTGGAAAAAAAATCTGACATACGTAACTATCGTGGAATTGCATTTTATCTTGCATTACTAAATGTTTTGAAGCAATTATTAATGAAACATTGTTTACTCAAATCAAAAACAGATTGATTACAAAGCAACATGGATTCTTCAAAGAACGATCAACTAGCACAAATTTACTGGAATTCTACTCTTTGATAGCAATGGACAATGGTTACCATGTAGAAGCTTTTTATACAGACTTCAGCAAAGCTTTTGATCGCATTGACAAACTATTTTAAGAAATAAAAAATAAAAAAAATATCACTACATTACAGCAAGAACTAAACGTGTTCTATGTCTGGTGTAACAAAATTCTTTTACAGATAAACGTAAAAAATGTAATTCGATAACTTTTAGTTGAAAAAGAAGCACCCTAGACGTAACTATCAATTCAGGGAATCAGCCAGTTGAAAAGTGTAAAAGAGTAAGGGACTTAGGAGTAATCTGGGATTGCAAACTTACATTCATTGAACATTACAATACTATCATAAACAGAGCAAATAATATGCTTGGATTTATAAAACGTTTTTGTTACAATTTTCATGACCCGTATACAATAAAAACATTGTACATTGCATACGTGAGGTCAATTCTGGAATATTGTAGCGTAGTTTGGTCACCCTTTTCAGTCATACAAGAAAAACGAATAGAATCGGTACAGAAGCAGTTTTTACTATTTGCCCTTCGTAAATTAGGTTGGACAAGGTTAACTCTTCCATCTTATGGAGCACGCTGTATGCTAATCAGCATCCGATTATTAAAGAGCGCCATGAATTTGCATTAGTTTCATTCGTAAATAATATTGTTGCGCATCGCGTTGACTCAGTAGAACTTTTAGCAAAACTTAATTTTTACATTCCGTCCCGGCAATTACGAAATAGAAATATATTTACTATAAGCCATCATCGCACAAATTACGACACATTTGGACCTCTTAATCAGATGATGGCAACGTGTAATAAGCACGGAGAAAATGTTGACTTCACTTTAACTAAAACAAAACTGAAGCAATTTTTCAATGCAACTAGATAACCTAAACATTAAAAATACTGATATGTTAGTTTTTTAAAGCATACTATATATTTAAGAAGTTTAACATAAAATTGTAAATATCATTGTAACAAAACAGTCTACTACTGACTGACAACAAATAAAATCAAATCAAATTCATTGTTCAGCTTGGAATAATGTACGAAATGTTATGTGACGAAAATTATTTGATAATGAAAATCATGTTTTATTCGGAAATATTCAAAATAAATTTGTGAAAACCTGCACAAAATAAAATATTACTGATTTCCACTTAGTAACTTATTATTGACCTCTACTCCGTACTTTGTAAAACCTTCCTTAGCGCTAATAATCACTTCCTGGATTTCAGGTATACTCTCCATGAGGTTTTACAAGTAACGCTGTTCGATTGATCCCCATGTCGCTAGAATCCCGTTGATAACGTTAATTTTGTCCATTTTTGAATCCAAAATAGACCCCAAGTTTCGATTCAGATTCTATTCCGGCGACTGTAGAGGTGATTCCAATAGTTTAATGCGAGATCCACGAAAAACTTTTGGGTTTAAAGTGCCGTTATGGAGTGCATCGTTACATTTTTCGAAAAATATAATATATTCCAGCTCAACCTTCAGCTAAGACGCTTTCAGAATTTCAGAGAGGAGTCAATGTTTTCGTCGGCAGTCACAATCACAATCGCATTGATTAGAGCTATTTCTCCTTCTCCTAACCATGAAAATCACCTCTACTCCATAACATTGCCACCTCCGTGCTTAACTTTTCACCTAGTTTCATGAATCCTCCTGACCGCTGCTTGTTTCCAAATATCTCAAATTTTCTCTCATCAGACCAACGTTTTTTAGAAAGCAATAGGTTTATCTGGATGTTCTTAAGCCATTTGAATCTGTCTTGTTAACTGATATATTGACGTCACACAGCAAATCTGTTATTCAGGGCTTTTCATCAATCGTAGTCGTTTCGAGACAAGATTTCTTCATAGGGACAGCTTGTTTTTTTTTTTTCAATTCTTGCAAGCGTCTCTTACAATGAGAGCGTCTTGTCTGATTGTTGTCATGCATTTTCTTCCACGAGCGGCTTATCGCGTTGCTGACTTTTATTTCAGACATAGCAAACAGCGGAAGAGCTCTCGTTGAACTTTTCTGCAATTTTCTGGTACGAAAAAGTTCGTTCTCACAGCCTCTCGCAATGAGAATTCGATCTTGCGAAGAAATTTTCATGTTACAGGCGAATTATGACAGGCCTTAGGCTGTGTCTCAGTACGCAAATTAATTTTAATTTTCACTTAAACTTGACAGATGGAAAATAATCGATTTAGTCTGCTACTTGAGCTGATCAATTTCTGTCAGACGGGAACATATCGACAGACATATCGAAAGTTTGTCAATAAGCCACACAAGTATATAAATCGATCAATCGATTATTTCCAATCTGTCAAGCTAAGGTAAAATTGAAATTAATTCGCTAATTGGTACACAGCCATAGGCAACAATTTCAATGTACAACGAAACGATGCTATCTACACGGTAAACCTGGAAAATTAATTTTATTACTATATTTCGTTGATTTTGATGCAATTTTCATATTAGCATATATTTGGTAAGCACTGTTTTTAAGTCTCGGAATTGTTTTAGGCTATCGCAGTTTCGATAATTTCTTCTTTTTCCTTTATTATCGAGATTTTCAGCCCTGGGCTGGTTCATCTCCCGTCGTAGTCACTCAAATACCTTTTGGGTATTTTCGTAACATGCCGTAACAGATTCGAACTCGTGACTTTGGCGTGAGAGGTATGGATGTTAACCACTTCGCCGGGGTCGCCCCCTTCCTATATATTTTGAGTAAACAAACATGGCTATGTAATTTATTAATGTATTTTTCACTTTCGAATTTGAACTACGGAACTGAGCCATTTTCAGCAATATTCGGGCAATATTTGTTTTCCGGAATGCGTAAAAAGTACTCATATTTTATGTTTTCAAAAGCAGTAAAATGTATCAATTTTTTATTCTTCAAAACAAGTGAAAAATATGCATTTAATACTTTTTAAAAGGAGTAAAAAGTATGCACATTTATTAAGTATACACACTTAGATTTTACCGAAATCCGTAAAGTCGGATTACTGAATGTTCAGCTGTTGATAATTTGGTAGAACTTTACAGATTTCTGTAAAATAATCTAAATATGTATGCTCGAAGAGTTAAAGTAATATACTCCTGCATGACGTTGTCCCAGTTTCCTTTGAAAGAACATACTTTAAAATTATAAAAGCGTAAATTAGGATTACCATGTAGGAGACGTTTGTATTATTTGCACGTCTATTTGAATCTACCAAAAATTCAGTGAAGTTAACCCAAAATCCTAAAAAAATAGTACTACTCAAAATTGGCTAACTGGATCTAAACCCAAATTTGGATAAACTTACAATCGATTTGATATTGGGTCAGTTCTACTCACTGATATAAAGTATGGTTTTTATGGAAATAGAAAAAAGTATTGCAATGAAAAAACAACCTTTGGCTGCTATAGTTACGGTGTTCCTTTTTTATTCTTTTAAAAAAAATTGACTCATGGAGTAAAACTAAAATATGGAGAATGATTTTTACTGTCTCATACCAAACCACAAACGTGCACAGAAAAAAGAGAGATTATATGAATCACCCAGGTAACAAATAAGCATTAGCAAATGGAGTAAATCAACCCTAAGTCTGCATTTTAGATGCTTCAAGCATTATATAAGCATTATATCAGCATCTTCAATGCTGTTTGTTGTATAGCTGCATTTCAAATGCTATTTAAATGCTAGTAGCCTGTCATAAGCATTTCGAATGCAAAATAGCATAAATGAAGCATTATAATGGCATTGCAGTAAAGCAGCCGTATGTTGAGCCAAAAGTGACATTTAAGACGACTCAAATGCTTGATAGGCTGCCGTAAAGACGTTTTGCAACTGCTTATTGATTACCTGGGCAATGTTCTCTGTCTCCCCAATATTGGGGAGACAGAGAGCATTGATTCACTCAATCTTCACATAATCACATAATGCGATTAAATCGCATGTTTTGTTTTGTTCCAACTCGTACAGTTGGGAGCAAAAAGCATTCGCGAGCAGATTGTACAGTTCTATCAAACGAACAAAAATCACGGGAAAAAGTTCACTGTGAACAATTTTAAACACATGAATGATCCAGTTTCAATCATCTGTCGTATCCTGGTTTTCTCAAAGACAGCTCGGAGAAGTGGTAGTGGGAGACCAGCTCACATAATGGATAAGAAAGGACTTTTTTTTGTTAGAGCGTAGAACGTCCATTGAGTTGAACTTTTGTGGTATACCCCTGTTTACAGTTCTTATTCGCATCTTAAAGCTAGATCACCATTTGTCAAAATTGATTTGCAGTCCAAATTACTTTAGGTTGCATTTAGCCACTATACAGAAATTTAAGTCTGATCTTGTACAAAGCTTCACAACTGCAAAGCAGATGTTCCGAGGTTTCACGTTCCATGTTACAAGAATGACAGATATCATTCTGAACCTGGACAATGTTTTTCAAATGATATCTACTCGGGCAATGTCCGGTTACTAGGCCAGTGTAGGTACAAAGAACTCTCTTATTGAGCTCCAGAAGTTTTTTACTAATTGTAACATTTGGAATTATAAACCTTTTCGTTTGAGAACAATTTGTGGTGATCGATTATTTATAATTTATAATATAATTATTAATTTACCGAGTTCTCTTGGAACACTTTTCGCAATGAAGGAATGCATTCCCAGACAAGTTTGAATGTGCATTTAGAATTACTTAATGCTTTGAGTGCCGCTTGGCTGTCTGTAAAAATACAAATATTTGCATATCTATATTTTCTCTTCAGACAAACGTTAACACATTTTATTAAAGCAAAGATCTCCGCTTGGAAAACCGTTGGATAGTTTTCCATTGCCACTGAGATTTCTACCCCAGGGCCGAAGATTCCTGCTCCCGTTTTTGTTCCAATTTTTGAGCCATATGTGAAGAATTTTATTGAGCCATGACGAACAGTGGGACCTCCGACTTCCCAATCTATGCGTGACGTTTCACATATCTTGTAAGGGATGTCATGGTTTTCCACAGGTTTCATCCAGTCTCCATTCATATACATCCCTGGCCCATTTTGAAAGCTTTGTGAAATGGTCAGAAAGGACTTAGAATGTTTCATAGTTCTTTTAACAACAAGGATTCGTTTGGTCAATCTGATGCTGCAAAAAAGTTCAAGACTATTTTTTTTAGATACATACCGATTGTAACTAAGCAATGGAACTGCAGCGCAAAGATTAGATTTAACGACCTTAGGTTCCAAAATTTACATTAAATATTCATCATCTCCATTTCATACGAGATCTTAGACAGCATTTAAATAATTTTGAATATAGCTAAGCACAGTTTATGTCTTCATGAAGAAAATTAGAATGATAATTATATACATTTAAGTCCACAACCGACTTAGCTTACCGTTAATAGATACGGAAATTTCACCTGTAATATGCAGACTTCCGAAGACAATGTGCAGCAGGTGAAAATCGTTATGTGACACCGTTTATGATAACCTCCCATCAGATTTATTTTTGGAGTCAATCTGGCGTTTAAAACAGTTTCTTTAAGGGGGGATGTACAATTAGAACGAGAGAAAACTCATTTTTGAAAAAAAAAATCGAAAGGACGTTTTTACTCAAATCAATTGAAACTTTTTTACAATTATAAGTGTATCCATGTAGTATACAAAAATAGTTTTTCCAAAAAATTTGCAAGAAAATGGCAGCTGTTAGCGTGCATTGAAAAAGTCGTTATATTTTGCTTGTGCCGGCTCTCCTGGTCACAGTTTTGTCCTGAAACCGGCTACTCTAAGTTAGGGATTTCCTTGAGTATTCTACGTTTTTAAAAACTGAATAATTCTAGAACGCACTTTTATTCACTTCACTTTACGTTGTTAAACAAATTACCAAATATGGAAAGAGGACGAGCCGCGTTACTGGCTCGTTTCTATTACATAATTATGCTTACCTATGCGCATTCTGCGCCCTAACACCTGATTAGTGCACTGTGTGGCGTGATGCGCCACGGTGCGCGCCAATTACTCCTATTGGCTAATTTACCTAACAGTGTTTTCCTGACTCTAAAAACATTACATTAATTACATTTACAGTTTGTAGATGAATTGAAAAAACAAGTAAAAAAAAAAAATTTGCACTTTTGGCGTTACTTGCTTAGAACAAATCCACATTGTTTCGGCCATTTTCTCACATTTTTTCTATATTTAATAATAAAATATTACAATAATTTTTAATTCATATAGAAGGTAATACTACAATAAAGAAATTCTATAAGTTTCAGCTGCGATCGAATAATTAGTTTTCGAGTTATCAATGGCATAAACTCCGAAACTGCTATTTTGAGAAAATAAAAGCGAAAAGGCGCGAGAAACACTTGGAGTTCGAATTTCGAAAAAAGGATTTCAGAAGCGTATTGTAGGGTAAATTTACTAACTTTTTATTAGAATTTTTTGGTCATTCTTACTGTATATCCCAGTCGAAAAATGTTCCGAATCTATCGAAAAATGCTGTCCCAAAAAATATAAGCACAAGTTAAGAATGAAAAATATGAACTTAATTTGGACTAAATTTGATGATTTTTTCATGTATTTTTTTGACAAAGATTGCAAGGGTTGAATCCTGCATATTAAATTCCAGACGCGCGCGAGCGTGTGTGTGTGTTTGTGTGTGTGTGTGTGTGTGTGTGTGTGTGTGTGTGTGTGTGTGAGAGAGAGAGAGAGTGTTGAGAGAAAAACGAAAACAATGTGGGATGGTGAACCCGTCCAAGCACGAAAACTGAATGAAACAAGCGTTATGACGTCACTATCTGAGCCTCAGAGCGTGCGAAAATCATGCTTTGTGCACAAAGTTTACGAAGTATTGAATTGCACTCAGACCTTTGAGTGGCCCAGTCACCGGACATTAACATCATTGAACCATTGTGGTCAACATTGGAAGCAAGGATTCGGAATGTTTTTCCACCCGTTCGTCCTTGTAGGAATTAGAGAATACGTTAATCGACGAGTGGTAAAGAATACCACTGGACGTCATTCAAACCCTCTACAGCTCCATCCCCAGGCGGATTGAAGTAGTTCTGGAAGCGGATGGAGGACCAACTCGCTACTAATAAAACCCACTCTTCCCTATACTTAATCGTATTATTGCTTGCTTATCCGATTCAAAGCTAAATCAATTGATCCTCAGATGTTCCAGGAATCAGAATCAGGCTGGCCAGTGAATCTAATTGTCCATCTTGTGTGGTAAAACCGTAATTGATCCTTACTACATGTTCCCTCAAAAATCTTCCGGAAGTGGTCTAGCCAATGGATTTCTCAAGTCTATAAAAATCATAATTATGAAAAATCATGGAGTTAGAGATGTCAAACAGCATGTTTTGGAGGAAAATCGTAAATGGCCTCTGCTACAGATTTACCGGGGACGTTCCGATGGTTGCAAGAGTGACCAATGCTTGCAATGGCCTTTTGAAGTTTATCAATATTATATTTATGAAACATCATGAAGGTAAAGGGTGTCCACGATGAAATTGCCACACACAAAATTGATTCGCAAAATTCGAGTTTTCATCCGATTGCCATCAAATTTTCAGGGATTGAGAAATAACGATTAAACTTTATTTTACCATTTTACTCGTATTTTATTTAGAGTCCATACGCAAATGCTCGCACCTTGGCCTTAACCCCGGCCATAAGATTCTGCACAACCTGTGAATCAACCGTTTTTTGCATGTAAACCCATACTTTCTTCAGTTCCTCGACTGTCTTCACTACTTTGGGTCGTTTAAGAAGCTGCTGCTTCATAATCGCCCAGTACTTCTCGATGGGGCGGAGCTCCGGAGTGTTGGGAGGGTTGAACATTTTCGGCACGAAATTGACCTTATTGTCCGCATACCACTTCAGCACGACCTTGGAGTAGTGACATGAGGCCAAAATCGGCCAGAAGATTGTTGGGACGTTGTGGAGGAGAGGAAGCAGCCGCTTCTGGAGGCACTCTTTTATGTACACCTGCCCGTTCATCGTGTCCTGGGTCACGAAAGGTGCACTCCGCTTCCCGCACGTGCAGATGGCTTGCCAAACCAGGAATTTCTTCGCAAATTTGGAAATCTTCTGAGTGCGGACATGCTCCAGAACGCTGAACTTATCCTTGGCCATGAAAAACAGGTTGCCGGGGATCTGTTTGAAGTCGGCCTTCACATATGTTTCGTCGTCCATGATGCAGCATTCAACTTTCATCAGCATGTTGAGGTACAACTTCCTGGCACGGGTTTTGGCGGACTTCTTCTGCTTCTCGTCGTGATTGGGGGCCTTTTGTACCTTGAACGTTCGAAGCCCAGCCTTAGTTTTGGCCTTCTGAACAAAATTTCGGCTTAGGTGCAGCTTCTTAGCCACATCCCGAACGGAGGCGTTCGGATTTCGGTTGAAGGCCCCAACTACGCGGTTGTGATTTTTGGTGTTGTATGGAATACTTTTTCCTTCACTTCTGGGCTTCCGATCGGTGGTCAACCGTTCCTCGAACCGCTTAATCACTCGCGACACCGTGGAATTCGCGATTCCCAACGTTTTAGCGATGGAACGATGCGAGAGATCCTTGTTCTCGTGATGAATGCGGAATATTTTATCACGCACGAGCTGTTCTTTCGACTTCATTTCCGCGAGTTTTGATCACAGGATGTAAATAATGCACTATGAACTAAATCCATCCAAATTTTCATTAAATTCTACCCAACGGTTAAAAAGTTAGAGCAATTTCATAGTGTGGCAATTTCATCGTGGACACCCTTTAGAGCATCCGTACGGCATGTATTGGGATAAATGTCTAACTGGACCCTACTACAGGCCAATATGGTCAAGGACCCACTTAAAGTTTCAAACAAGGTTTGTGCTGAAAAACCAAGAAAAAAGTGCTGTCACATGGCATGGCAAGGTGATTCTTGTAATCGAAATTTCATTCGTTAAAAAAAAATGTTTGATTACGGCATCTTGTACAAACACTCATCACAAACTCAACATGTGAGATAGCCTCTTCGGAAACCCGAGACAACTCCGGTGTCCAAGGGCCATGGCCAATTATATCACCAAGGTATAAAATGGCATAAATTTTTCAGACAGCTTTTTGTCGAAATAATATCGGATAATATTTCATGAAGTGAGAGCAAGTTGATCCAAAATTTGCCTGTTCCGATCATTTTGTACATCCCCTGTAAAAGCAGCAAAAAATACACATTTATCAATACTGACTGATTTCATAGGTGTGAATCCTTCCTTCTGTAAAATTCCCAAACTTTCTGTGTTTCCGGACAGTATCCTCAGATACGCCCGCCGTGACGATTCTCGATCTTCTCTTGAAATCATCGGTGTCATTTGTTTTCTTCGTAGTTTCGAATTGTTTCCGCTTAACTAAAGCCCAGTACTTATTTATTGGGAGATGTTCTGGACAGTTTGTTGGATTGGCTGTTTTTGGCATGTATTGGACCTCTTGTACCTTATACAATTGCAGAATGAATCTCACATAGTGATAAGAAACCGGGAAGACCGTAGAGTAGGTGAAGACTCTACTGAGCTGAGCTGCAAGCAACCCGATGGGTCCATGGGTCGTGGATGGTGGGGTTCCATCAGATATGATGGACAGCTACTGAATACATGAATAAGTAGCCCCGGACGAGCGGCAGGGACTGTTTAGGATGTGGGGGACTGAGCAGTTGCTGGACTCTGTTGAGTTTCTTCCAAAAACTCACAAATATCCGAGCCACCTAGCTTTATAAAACTAAGGATAAAAGTCCAAGCCTTCACCCATTTGAGCGTCTGCTCTCCATGTTCGGGGCGGCTCAAAACAGCGTCTGTTCTCCATGTTAGGAGCGGCTGAGTCACCGTCTTGTTAGTGCGCCCTGGACTCTAAATACAAAAGCTGAAAGTCCTGGTGGTGCTTGGAACTGTTAAACAGCAGCATCACGATGGTCCTCCTGCGAGATAGTGGGGTTGGTTGTGGGCAACGAATAATACACAAGGCCGATGATTTTTTCTATCTCGGCTCACTGGTTACTGCGGACAACGATAACAGCCGTGAGATCCGAAGGCGGATTATCAGTGGAAGTCGTGCCTACTATGGGCTCCACAAGCAACTACGGTCAAACAGACTTAGCTCCCGTAGTGCATCCTGCACAAAACGCTAATAAGACCGGTTGTTCTCTACGGGCATGAGACGTGCACAATGCTTGAAGAGGACCTGCGAGCACTCGGAGTTTTTGAGCGACGGGTGTTAAGAACCATCTATGGTGGAGTACATGAGGACGGACTATGAAGGCGAAGGATGAACCATGAGCTCGCGCAACTCGCCAGTGAACCCAGTATTCATAAGGTGGCAAAAGCTGGAAGGATACGCTGGGCAGGCCATGATGCGAGAATGCTGGGCAACTGCAAAAATGGTGCTCGACGGGAATTCGGTTGGTACAAGACGACGTGGCGCGCAACAAGCAAGACCTAGGGGGTACAAGGTGCCCAAAGGATTGGAGAAGAGCAACCACGAATCGGGCATTATGGAGGGATATTGTGTATCAGGCTATTATATAGTATTTTGACGTTATGCCATGTAAATAAATAAATAAAATAAAATAAACAGAGACGAAACTTTAAGATTTTCAACCACAACTACATATGGCCTCTCAATTCAAATACTTCTTCGGGAATAAGGATACTTTCTTTGTCTGAAAATGCTTGGCAACGGTGTTCCTTTGCATTGCGGTATATAAAGCCCGACCCGGAAGCGGTTTAAAACCTTCAAGTACATATGTTTCGTTGTCCATTCTGATTCATAAAAAAATTAGCATTAAAAAATATATGAAATTTCGTCTAAATCGATCGTTTTTCTCAATTTTATTGAACCTGCCGTGCTACATTTTCAATCACGTTTGTTTGAATATGATCGTCCCGAATTTCCCTCATCCATTTCTAATTCCCAATCCAAACAAATGCTCGTTATCCCAAATCCGATCACCCCTTTCTCGGAAGTGAGCTAATTTAATCAAATAAGTTTGCCACCGTAAAACAACGTTCCACAGTTCCGCAGTTTGTTTTCACAGTCGCCGGAAGTCCCTCCCCTCGAATCACCCTCCTATATGTTACAAATAATGGTCACATTCATCACACCCGAAGGATCTGCGTTCTCACCGAATCGTTGGCTGTTATGACCCGTTGTTACCCGTTCATATTTCACTGCTGGCCGGCACCATCAACCGAACCATCTTGTTCCGAACACGGAAAGGCTAATATTTTGCCGTATCGGAATCGTCATTGCCGTTTTCCTTGTCCGTGGGACTCTGGGATTTTGGGATCCGAACGTTGTGAGTGTGTGAAAACACTTATTACCATATTTATATGGTAATGGCTAGCTGATTCTGTTTCTGCCAACAGCCATCAGCCCAAAGGGAAGATTTATGGATTTTCTGCTAGTGGTGGACGGTTTCACTATGCTTGTCGACACCCGTCAAGCTTTTGCTGGATTGGGAGTAAGGAGAGGTGAAGCAATTCTCACCCACATATTATTGTTGACACTGAACCAAACCGAACGACCTCCCCCTTCGAACCATTTGAACTGAGAATACAATATCTTATCTAGTTATGACTTTACGAGCCAAACCATAACTCGCCTTTATAGGTGCGAGCTTTTATGCTTGGGTAAAGGGTTTTCTGTGGTTCGTCGTAGTTCACAGTCTAGCTCCAAATGGACGCACGATGGTTTCTCCTCAGCATTGGTCATGATTCTCATCATGGATCCAGATTAACGCTCTGGCATTCCGTCTGCTGATGAGTGCGAGGAGTGCCGGCGAGTGAATCCGGTACGATGCGATGGCCGGGAAAAGATTTCATCTTGAAATTTGATTTGATGTGGATTTCTGTGCACAGCATCAATGGGGTGCGACGGCGGTAAGCGTTACAGAAGAAAAGGACAATCATTATGGCAAACAAGTTTTCGTACAAGATAACGTCCGAATGAGATGCACTGGGTGAGAGCGGAGATGTAAGTAAGTATGAAGGGGTATCATAGTTTGGATTTCTTTTTTTTTTGCGTTTCATACCAGGGGTGCACGGATGTTAGAAATGATCTCAAAATGTACACGGAAGCTGGTCTCGGGTGCAGTTTAAGTGTAAAGTAGTCAAAGGAAAATGACTTTGAACAAATGTGTGCTTACATGTGCTGCGTTATGTTACTTTTGAAACAACTTCTTTATACTTTGTATGCGTCCCATGACTCTCCTAGACAATGAGCTTAAGTGAAGTTGACAATTGGCGAATACGGCATCTTTTATTAAACAATGAAACTTTTATCAATGTCTATAGTTGTTGTTTTAATGCAATTCAAGCAGATTTTTCATGCATAACAGATAGTCTGTATCTGATACTAAGGTGTTGCAGAAGATTCTACTTCCTATCTTTTTTTCCTTTGGTGTATTTTAAAATGGAACATCTCTAGGAAAAATCAAACGGCATTTGATTACAAAGCAAAGCTTCTTTGGTTTCAATGAATGAAATTGCAAAGATTTCCTTCGGTATGAGCAGAGCTATATTTTTTAACGGTCTCATAATTTTTGTTGATGTATTCAAGGACAAAAGTTATCCACCGGGGAATAATAATGTTTACTATAAGAGACGGACCAGCCACCGGCTGAAAGACATCAACTCCTATCTTATTTTTACTATTGGTCTTGTTCAAAACTCTTTAACTTTGTTTTACTAAATAACTAGAATTGAGAAGGATAGTATTTTCCATTTAATTCCAACTACCTTTATTGCATACCTTGACAGATACGACAGATCATCAATCTGAAATTCTCAAATGTTCTCTTCTGAACTTCTTAAGCTTATTTTATGTGAAGATCTGATAAGTTCCATCCTGAACTCGAAGGAAAATTTCATCGAAACTTTGGGAAAGTCTTTTCTAGAATTTCTAAGAAAATTTATTGGAAGTTTCTTCCTGAACTTCGGAGAAGTCATCTCCTGAACTATTGAAAAGTTTTCTTTTGAACTTCGGGGAAGTTTGTTCTTGAAATTCTGAGAAAGTTTGGTTCAAACTCTTATGAAGTATCCACTATACTTCCTTTCTTTTTTTTAAAGGTTTCTTCTTGAACTTGGAGAAATCCTTATTCCAAAATTCTGAAATGTTCTATTCTGAACTTCAGGAAACTATCTAGCATTTCTTGGTAGTTCCAACTAAACTTTTGGGAAGTTTCTTTTAAAACTTCTGAGAAGTCTTCCCAAACCTGAGAAACTTGGACGTCTTGAGCTTTGTGGAAGTTTGCTTATGAATTTTTGAGAAATTTTAGGAAGCGACTACCTTGATTATTTTCTTCCTAAACTTCAGGAAAGTTTTTTTTCCTGGACTTCTTGGAAAACTTCAAAACTTCTAGAACGTTCCAAACTTCTAAATAGTCCTCTCCCTTTAACTTTTGCCTTAAGCTCTGAGAAGTCCTCTTCTGATTTTTGGGAAGTTCCATCCTGAACTCTAGAATTAGGAAATTTCCTTAAAATTTGTTGTAGTTTTTCCTAGCTTCTGATCTCTGAACATTTGAAATTTCTCCTGAACTCTGAGGAAAATTTCCTGAAATTCTGGAAAGTCCTCTCTATGAATCTAGAAATTTCCAGAAATTTTTTGTTTTCTTTCCTGAACTTCTGAGAAGTCCTTCTGAACGTTTGTTTGTTTGTTCCTGAAATTCTGAGAAACTCTGGCTCAAACTACTACGAAGTACTCACTAATGTTCCAGAAAGTTTCTTTCTTTTCTTTGAAGAGGATTCTGAAATGTTCCCTTCTGAACTCCAGGAAAGCTCTCTACCATTTCTAGGAGGATCTAACTAAACTTTTAGGAAGTTTATGATTTTCAACAAAGCTCTTTGCTTAAATTCTGGGAAGTTTTCTCCTGAAATTTTAGCAAGTTTCCTCGTAAACTTCTTGGCAGTCATTCCTGATTTTTTTTTGTAAATTTACATCTAACAACCTAACCCTAGCTTCCAGACACAGTTGATAAGTTTTTTGCTGAACTTAGTTACTGTCCAAACTTCTGATGATCCTTTACTGCATGGACAATTTCTCCAAAACTTTGGAATAGTTCCCTTCAGAATTTCTTGAAAAATATTCTTGAATTTGTTCCTGAATTTCTGGAAAATTCTTGTCGGAAATTTTTGGGAAATTGTTTCTTAGACTTTAGAGAAGCTTGTTCCTGAATTTCTGAGAAATTCGTGCTGTAACTACTATGAAGCCTAGACTTCTGGAAAGTTCATCCCGTTTTTTTCAGACGTATCTACCTGAAGTTCTGGTAATTCGTGAATATCGAGAGATACTCATTTTGAACATCTGGAATGTTCGATTCTGAACTTCAGGAAAGCTCTCTAGCATTTATGAGTAGTTCCAACTAAGCTTTTGGGAAATTTCCAACGGAACTGCTGGAGAGTTCTTTCCTGAACTTTAGAAAAGTTTCGCGAAATTTTTGAGAAATTCCTTCTTAAACTTATGGGTAATGCCCTGTCTGGTAAGTTTTTGCTAAAATTCTGGGATGTTTTTTCCTGGACTTATTCTGAACTCTAAGGAAAATTTCACCAAGACTAACTGAAAGTCCTCTTTAAAATTTCTAGGAAAATATCCTAAATTTATTGGAAGTCTCTTCCTGAACTTCTAAGAAGTCGTCTCCTGAACTTTTGGGAAGTATTCTCTTAAATTTCGGGGAAGTTTGTTCCTGAAATTCTGAGAGAGTCTTAACCTACTACGAAGTACCCACTATTCTTCTAGAAAATTTCTGTCTTTTCTTTGAAAAGGTTTCTTCATGAACTTTGAGAAATCCTCATTCTGAAATTCTGAAATGTTCTCTTCTGACCATTTGAAAAGCTCTCTAGCTTTTCTGTGAAGTTCAAACTAAACTTTTGGGAATTTTCTTTTGAAACATTTGAGTCGTTTTCTTAACTTGAGAAACTTGGACGTTATGAGCTTTGTGGAAGTTTGTTCCTGAATTTTTGAGAAATTTGAGAGAGCGCCTTCCCTGGTTAGCTTCCTCCTGAACATCGGGAGAGTTTTTTCTTGGACTTCTGGGAAAACTCCAAAACTTCTGGAATGTTGCAAACTTCAGGGAGAACTTCAGAAGCTTCAAGAAGAAAGTAATCTTCTCTCCTAAACTTCTTTCTGAAGCTCTGAGAAGTCCTCTCCTGATTTTCTTGAAAGTTTCTAGAAATGTTTAAGTAATTTCTTCTTAAACTTATAGGTAGTGCTCACTCTGGTAAATTTTTCTTGAAATTATTGGAAGTTTTTTCTTGAGCTTATTCTATTTCAACATCTGCTAGGTCCCATGCAGAGCTCTGAGAAAAATTTCACCAAAACTCTGGGAATGTCTCTAGAATTTCTTAAAAAAAATCCTCTATATTTGATGGAAGTTTCTTTCTGAACTTCTAAGAAGTCTTCTTCGGCACTTTTGGGAACTTATCTCCTTCGGGGAATTTTGTTACTGAAATTCTGAGAAAATCTTGTTTAAACTACTATGAAGCACCCACTATTCTTCTTGAAATTTTCTTGCTGTTCTTCGAAGAGGTTTCTTTATGAACTTTGACAGATCTTCAATCTGAAATTCTTGATTTCTGAGATGTTCTCTTCTGAACCTCGGAAAAGTTCTCTAGCATTTCTTGGATGTTCCAACTAAACTAAAGTTTTTTCCTGGACTTCTGCAATCTCAACATCTGATAAGTCCCATCCCGAACTCCGAGAAAAATTTCACCAAAACTTTGGGAAGGTCCTTTCTAGAATTTCTTAGAAAATCCCCTTATATTTGACGGAAGTTTCTTCCTGAACCACCAGAAAGTCCTCTTCCGTACTTTTGAGATGTTTTTTTTTCTGAACTTCGGAGAATTTTGTTCCTGAAATTCACAGATGATCTTGCTCCAACTACTAGGAATTACCCACAATTCTTGTTGAAAGTTTCTTTCTTTTCGTTGAAGAGGTTTCTTTATGAACTTTGAGAAATCCTCAATCTGAAATCCTGAAATTCTGAAATGTTCTCTTCTGAACTTTGAGAAATCTCTCTAGCACTTCCAGAAAGCCCAAAATAAACTTTTGGGAAGTTTCTTTTGACATTACTGAGAAGTCCTTTCCTTAACATGAGAAACTTGGACGATTTGAGCATAGTGGAAGTTTGTTTATTTTTTTTATTTTTGAGCAATTTTAGAAAGCGCCCTCCCTGATGAGTTTCGTTCTGAACTACGGGAAAGTTTTTTTCCTGGACTTTGAAGAAAACTCCAACACTTCTGGAATGTTCCAAACTTCTTAATAGTCTTCTCCCTTAAACTGTTGCCTGAAGTCCTCTCCTGATTTTCTGGGAAATTGCCAGAAATTTTTGAGCAATTCCTATTTAAACTTATAGGTAGTGCTCACTCTGGTAAGTTTTTCCTGAAATGATGGGAAGTATTTTCCTGGACTTAATCTGTTTCAACATCTGATAAGTCCCATCCTGAACTCCAAGAAAAATGTCACCAAACCTTTGGGAAAGACCTCTCTAAAACTTCCAGCATGATTTCCTCATATTTGATGGAAGTTTTTTCGTGAAATTCTTAGACGTCCTCTTCCGCACTTTTTGGAAGCTTTCTCCTGAATTTCAGGGAATTTGGTTCCTGAAATTCTGAAAAAATCTTGTTCAACATACTAGGAACTACCCATTTTTCATCTTTAAAGTTTCTTTCTCTTCTTTGAAATTTTTTTTTGAAATGTTCTCTTCTGAACTTCGGAAAAGCTCTCAAACATTTCTAGGCAGTTCCAACCATAATTTTAGGGAAGTTTCTTTTGAAACTTCTGAGAATCCTTTCCAGAACTTCAGAGATGTTCTCTCCTGAATTGTTAGGACGTTCTGAGCTTTGTGAAAGTTTGTTTCTAAATTTTTGTGTAATCTAGAAAGAACCCTCCCTGGTTAGTTTTCTTTGGAACTTTGGGAATTTTCTTTCCTGGACTTCTGGAAAACAACAATACCTCTGGAATGTTCCAAATTACTAAGGAGTCATCTCCCCTAAACCTCATCTGTGAAGTCCTCTCATGTTTTTTGGGAAGTTTTCTCCTTGGCTTCTATGAAAATTTAGTTGTTTGGTCCTGTTTTTTCGGGATATTCCTGCTTGAATTACTTAGAACTTACTTGTTAGGAGGAAATTTTGAACTGAATTCAAAACATTTAACTCGTGGATCAATTTGATAATCTCAAGTGCAAATGTACTAGAGTAATGCAATGTTTAGAAGTACCTTGCAAAAAAGTTGTAAGATTATTTTCAAATGCTCATCATCTCATTACTATTGTTCTGAGTTTCCATTCGGCAACCGACTTCACTGTAGAACAAATGTTCAGATCACACACGAGAAAATTAAATTGACTGTTTGTTATTCCGACCCAAGAAGCATTGGTGGCCCTAATGAATTGACCCTCGTGGTTTGCTACCACTTCTGTTGAGCATTAGTTTTGTTGGCTCCACGCCACAAAAGCCTCTGACAATATCCGCATTACATTTAATCATTTCAATGAGCCACTCAAACTGACGGTAATTTGTTTTGTTTTTAAAAGGATTTGATTTGAGCCAGCGTCAGTGGTGCAGTGGTAAGCGTGACTGCTACTTGGCACCCCAGTGGGTCTGGGTTCAATCCCAGTCGACGTCGGTGGTTTTTCTGAGGTGAAAAAATCTGGTCACGTTTTCCTTCGGAAGGGAAGTAAAGCCGTTGGTCCCGGCTCATTCATGAATCGTTAGGTAGGGACCAGGTGGTAAAGTCGCCTTCCTGGCGTCGGTGATTGTCACCATGTGAGGAAATAGGCCGAGGGAAAATAAAAGGATTTGATATTTTTTGCTAGAATATATTGTAGTAAATTGTTTCACTGCCTAAAAATAATGGTTTAGTGTATTTCAAACTTTACTCAGTCAACTTACACGATCATCGGATCGAATATCAAAACAAGCTGTTACTCGACCAAATTGAACAGATCACTCACTAGCTTCCGAGCGTTTGATTTAATCGACCGACTCAAAAAAATTTCGTCGATAACGAAATTCGAGAATTGTGACGGACGACTCGATTTATGTAATTGGCCTCTATGTTCAGGAATAAATTGCCACTTTTTCAAAATTTTGTTTGGTGTTTTGAAGATTCTAAAGGGTGTTCCGATCAAAATTTGGTCAAACAGTAATGTGTGTGATTTGATCAAAGTTTTTATTAATAAGTCGTATATTTTTATTTCAATTTTCAAGTTCAGTTAATACAGAATACAGGAGGAATATTCAGCTAAGCTTCCTTTTTACCGAATACGAATGCCCGGGTCTTTCGTTCATCACCTGTCATAAGATTTTGTACAGTCTCCTTGTCCACTTTATTCGCCACAGAACGCCAGTTTTCCTTGAACTATTTCTCGCTCACAACAGCTTTTTGAGTCTTCTTAAGGTTCCGCTTGACGATGGCCCAATATTGTTTGATTGGGTGGAGCTCTGGCGTGTTGGGAGGGTTCTTGTCTTTGGGCACCACTTGAACGTTGTTGGCAGCATACCACTTCATGACCTTTTTCCGTAATGGCAAGATGCCAAATCCGGCCAAAATAGAACGAAACAATTGGGTCGCTTCAGGAAAGGCAGTAGCCGTTTTTGTAGGCACTTGTTAAATGTGCTTGAAAATATCTGCCACCTTTTCCCGTCCAGTTTCCGTATAAAATTCCTGTCCAGGAAGCTGTTTAAAGTCTGTCTTGACGTAAGTTTCATCGTCCTGTACCATGCAATCAATCTTCGTCAGTATCGTGGTGTACAACTTTCACGATCGTGCTTTGGCTGACGTATTTTGTTTATCGTCGCGATTTAGAGTCACCACTTTCTTGTAAGTCGACAGTCTAGCTCGTTTTTAGCTCTATCCACGGCTGAAGCTTGCGACATTTCAGACGGAGAGGTCGGAGTTCCACTCGAAACACCGGGCAACTCTTTTTGTCGTCACTGTGGCCTCTGGCTATCGATTTCTCCCGATCCAGCTTTCCTGGCTGTCGACGAACGTTCACCGAACACATTTAATATGTTGGAAACAGTTGATTTAGCCACATTCAACAATTTCGCCAACTTGGCGTAAGAGTAGGTTGGATTTTCACCATGCACGTGCAAAATTTTGATGCGTTGCTTCTCTTCCTGCTACGACATTTTGATAACTGAGGTGCTAATCTCAAAATGAGGGGTGTGCACATTTTTTCAATGCACGATGAAAGGAAATGCGTCAAGTTTAAGTCGACCAAATTTTGATCGAAACACTCTTTAGGACTTATTGAAATTTATGTATTGGTGTGTGACATAGATGTCTTTCAATTAGATACTCACTTCAGATTAGCCAGTAATAATAAACAATACTTAGTTTATCTTCAATGATTACTTATTTATAGTACCTAACAGCCCTCTGTATGCATTAGAAAAAATAAAGTTTTACCATATTTACCTCAGATAATTAGTTTAGGCAGCTCAAAACCCCCATGAATTTGGTTCCATTTATTCAAACCCCTCGGCCTCGAAACCCACTGTTGCCCCGGTTGAGATTTTCAAATTCATATTGAGGACACCGAAAGCATCCAGATAAGCATTTCATGTGCCTGCCTCGGAGTTGACATATTTCTTCTCACTCACACTCAACCAACACGTGGGGGAGGATAATCTCTTTGCTAACTACATTCAGTTAGACTGTGAAAAGGATTGACTGGCGGTTTGGAGGGTGGTGCAAAGGACGAACCAGAGGAAACTTTCTCCCAAGTACCATTTTTCATAGTTAATCATGTTTTAAATTATTCCTGTAATCTCCGGTCTGTGATCTGTCTGTGGGGACTGTTGCTTTGTTGCGAAAATGTTTCGCAGGAAGAAGGAGGCGGACGAATGAGATATGTAACCTCCGTTGACGAAGTTGAAAGTTATCACGTTGCTTTCGGTAATATGTGCAAGTTGTTTGCTCTTAGCCCGGATGAACAATGAAGATGTTGCCTTTTTGTATCCAACAGTGGTTTTACGTTTTTTTTTTTCCCCGACGACGGACGAGCAACTTTTCAGCCGGCATATGTTTGACGGTAGGCTTTCGGGATGAATTTTCTTTGTGAAGGGAAAACCCGCAAATGCTAATCAACTTTTTGTCAAGTTATGGTCACCAAGGGTCGGTGGTTGTGACCTTGGCAAGGTTATGTAAATTTCGGTTTGATATATTCTTGAAATTTGTTCTGTTCAGACGAGGCGACAAACAAAGGAAGATAAATTGAAAGATTTGATGAGTCCCTCTTTGAACTCATTTTTCATCAGCAGAAAAGTCTCCACGACTAGCATTGATAGTGAGCGCCAATCGTTCTCTCAAGATTATCAAGTAAACAGCTTCCAATATGTTAATTTTGACCAAAGCCAACACACATCAATCCCGAGTGAATACTACTGACTCTCGTTCTATGCCAGTCAATGGACGTGATGTTCCCTTTTTATGAATCGAAACAAGTTAACATAGCAGTTGTGTTTTCATCAGACCAAAACCAACATAAACCCATAAGTTTTACTAGCATTAGCATAATGGTCACGCTGGTAATAAAAAAAAAAGTTACTGCCAACCATCGTCCTTAGGACGAGATCATCCAACCAGTAAGAGCTACTCGTTCTAAAAGAATGATTCCTACCACTTTAATTCTCCCACTTTAGTTCCATCCGGTTCAGCTACTGTGCGCTAACTGTCAATCGAAAATTCGTTCGACATGTATGTGTGCTCGTGTGTGTGTGTGTATGTGTGTTTCTATTTAGCCAAACTCGATAAACAACCAAACCGAATGAAGGCAATCAGTCCACAAACCCAGCTTCGGTCCATAGCCACACGAACACACAAGCACCAACCGACGACAGACGGCAACGATGTGGAAAGTGTCAAAGTCGTGATTGCTGGGAAGTTCTAGAGCGCTTGCAGCACGACACATTTGCTGAGGAGGACATTAATTTTGCAATGTGATGGCAATGGTATCGGGAATCAGAGCGTCCGCGTTGTTCGACGATTGGTTGGAATGTGGCAGGTTATTTTTCACGGGAATTGATTGGTTCGGAGATTGTTTGGGGGTGCTTAGCAGTGGGATTGGTTTCTGCATGGCAGTAAGGTGTGGGGTTCCAAGAAATCCATGGGTCTCAGCAATGAGTAATGAGAAGATAATAATATAATCATCTGTTGTAGCTATTATATTCCAGTTTAATAGTAGCTTATTATCAAATCTTCTGCGTCTGGTGGATACACTTGATTTTTGTTTGGGTGCATTCGTAAAATCAAAGAGAGCTAGAACCTCAGAACTGGGCAAATTTCAAAATTCAGAACATATTCAGAAAAAATAGGTTTCTGAGGGCAGTCAATCAGTATTTTAAATATATTGCGGTCAATCATCTTAAACTATAAATTGACTTATCATATCCCAATTACTTCGAATTCAATTGGTTTTTATGATAGCAACCTATTTTTTTAAATTACCGCTGAATGAATGATATCTATGGCGTAAAGGCCGAATAAAGGATCTAGGCTAACATTACATCCCGTTAACCTATCATCGTGTTTTATGATGTATAAAACCCTTTAGGCCAAAGAGATATTAAGTCTGTATAAAGCCTGTCCACGTTTAATTTTTGACACTTTTTTTTTCTGTGTAGATTCTGAATTGTTTCACGCATGGCTGAAAAGATTAATTTACATGCAGCTGAAACTCTCCGCTTTATTTCGTGGTACAACGTGTTTAAATTCTTGTTATATTGAGTAAAATGGTGTCGAATCTAGTGGAAGTGCGCTATCGTATTTTGAAAAAGTGGCAGCAAAATCTGAATTTATCGGTACGCCAGTAAACTAATTCTTACAAAGAGTTACGTGTTTTGTATTTGCAAATCATTTGACCAGTGCTTGACTGCGTATCGGAAGCTTGGAAGTGGATCAAATCGAAATGTATGCTCCTGACAAATCGACGAGGAGGTGATAGCCATTATTGTGAAAAACCCCAATCTTTCTGTGCGAATCGTGGAAAGGACGATGAAACATACGTACTTGAAGACTTTAGGCAGCTTCCAGATCTGGTTTTTTGGTCCAAACTCCAGAAGACGGGTTTACTTTGGCAGGCCATACGTAGTTGTGATCGAAAATCTAAAAGCTTCGTCTCTACCAGCACTACCAATTATGATGTGAACCAGAAAGGATGTCTGCAAACGATGTGATCGAGAAAGAATATCCTGCTAGCGTTTATCAAAAACCACGACTCTCCAGCTCTGTTTTGGCCAGCCGCTTGTCACTATGCAAATACGTGCCCAAACTGTCCAGAACTTCGCCCAAAAGAGGTTTTCCTGAGCATCACTAACGTCATAAAATCATAACTCAAGAATAATTCATCGTAGAACAATTTTTTTTCCAAATTATAATGACATTTTTTTTCAAAAACTATCCATAAAAAAATCCTGCTAAGTTTTCCACAGTGAACGACGAGTAAAAAAAAAAAAATTCAATGTGCACCATTCTTGTTGACTTGATTTGCCTTGTGCAGTCATTCCAATTTCCCTGTGATCTCATTCACATCACAGCAAAGCACAGATCGGACTATTCAAGCGTCAAGAAGTTTTGATTGCTTCACTGAATGCTCTAGTAACCAGTTATTCCTTTTCGCGTTCGTCAGTAAATTTGTCTTATTATATTTTTCAATTATACACGAACATTGCAACCGCAAAATATATTTAGCTCAAGGTAATTTTCATGGCTAAAAAAGAGCGAGCATTTTTGCACATCGGCCGGCTTTAATCAAAACAAAAATGTTATTATTCCAACCAGTGTGTATACCTAATGCAGCTATACAAAACAATAAAAACAACAATCTCATCGTGTCAAATCGCTTTCAAGTTTATCGTGGCGGTCGAGAAGAAAATAAATCGGATGAAGTTCTTACTGCTTACTCAGTTCTTCTTAGTAATGAATTACAAATTTATGATTTTGTTGTGTGGTTTCAATAATAGTACTGTTTTTAATAAAAATCGAAAAAAAATCTTCTAATTTAAATGATGTATACACGATGTAAATTAGATTCACCCCCTGCATTCGATAGTCTGCTGAAGAAGTCTGCTCATTGTAGAAGAAATACGCGTTTCTGTCAAGATAAGCAAAGGTAGTTGGAATTAAATGGAAAATACTATTTTTTCTTCTAATTTCCAACTAATGTTATTCAATTTGTTCAAATATGTATAATCATGGTTGAATTTACTGGCAATGTAAGTCAACTGTGAAAACATCAACAATATTTTCTTTGTATGGGTGAATCAACCATATTTTGGAAAGTTTTATCCATCTTATTAGAATCTCTAAACAGAACAAGTTAAAATATTTAATTTAGCATGCTCACTTTCGAATGCCCTTGACCTTCTGAACAACTTTTCCGAAAACTAGAACTTTCTATCTTATCAGAATCACGAAATAGAACAAGTTGAAAATACTCAATTTTGCACGCTCATTAGCGCCACATAGCGGTGGAATTACGAAAAAACGGCCCATATTTTGTATGCCCATGATCTACTGAACAACTTTGCCGATGACTAGAACTACGCATCTTATCAGAATCTCGAAACAGAAAAAATTGCAAATGCTCAATTTAGTATGCTTACTAGCGCCACGTAATGGTGAAATTCCGAACAAAACGATTCAATTTTCGAATGCCCTTAACCTTCTGAACAACTTTGCTCAAGACCGCACCTTTGCAGATATTAAGGATCTCGAGATATGCCATCATGAATGTACTTGTATTATCCCCACTTATCCCCACACACATTCACTCCGATCCTGTTTTGTGTTCTGGCCCTGGGGCCCTCGCTTGACTTCTGAGTGTTTCTTGCAAATGACTTAGCACGTATCAAAGTTTTTTTTATTTCACGGATTTCGGAATTAACACGTTTTTTTTACACGGGTTTCGGAATTAGCACGGTTTTTTTACACGGTTTTTCGGAATTAGCACGGTTTTTTTTGCACGTTTTTTTTACACGGTACGTATTTCCGTGTAAAAAAAACCTTAGTGTACAACGACTTTTTCAACGCACTCTAACGGCTGCCATTTTGTTGAAAAAAATTTGAAAAAAAAAACATTTTTGTATACTTCATGGATACACTCATAATTTTAATAAACTTTCGATTGGTTTGAGTAAAAACTTCCCCTTGAAATTTATTTTATTAAAAATGAGTTTTTTTTTTTTTCTCGTTCTAACTGTATATCGCCCCTTAAAGTGAAATTATGAATTATTGTTTGATTATTTTTTTCGCGAAAACGACGCAGCAAAAACAAAACACATTAGTTTCAAAGCACGGCTTGCTGCGATCTCTACGAACGTCAGGTTACTAGATGCATGGAAAATACTCTTTAACCTGTTTAGGATTATACCTGAAAAATCAAATGGGCCTGTCACTCGTTGTCATGCCAAATGGGGATTTATTTTATTATCGTACAGGTTTGGGCCTAAGAGTCTCACATTGTGACGAAATTTTTTCCACGCGTAGAGATCAAGGAAATATGCTCAAAGTTTCGTGGTAACTTTTAATCACATGATGAGAGGTTCCAGGTTCCAGGTGCTTGGTCAAAATCAATTCGCAACGTAGATTTTAGGGTGACGCCAATTTTCCTAGTGTCGACAAATTGAGAGCGATAAAAACACAAAAAGAAAACTCTGAACTTCTATTACCCAATTATTCAAGAGAAAATGTTCAATGGGTAGTTTTCTACAGCGCTTTTTTTCGTGACGGAATTTGATGTGGGACACCCTTCAATATGGCCTACATCAGTCAAGGAGTGTTGCTTCGAACGCTGTGAATCATCTGTATTGAAATATCAGGGCCGTAAAAATAGTTAATTAAGTTGGTGTTCAATCGATGAAAGGTCTACCCCAAACTTGTTAATCGAAAGTTTTTCAAGACATCATTATGCCGAAGAACTTCAAACTTAGAAAATTTCATCTAAAAATAGGTATTTTTAGATGCACCCAAACCAAGCGGCTAATAAGACATAAATTTACGTCCTTTTTCAAATTTACACGTTTTTCTTCGCCTGAACACCTAATTTTACATGTCATGACGCAAATTTAAGTTACGAGAACAATTTTCATAGATTTTTAGTATTTTCATAAACGAATCTATAGTTTATTAATCTAATGAGTATTACTAGAGCGAGGAACTTCTTATTCACCACCTACCTTCGCGAATCCCAAGAATTTTTCGAACGAAGACGTTCTTCATTTCCAGCTCCACCTCCTCTATTTTTTGGCAATCTTGATTGTTGAAACTTTTTGAAATCATCATTATTTTGGAAAACACATTGGTAACAGGATAGTTCAATCGGATCAAAAACCGACTGTTTTTTTTACTATTTTTCTCGACCTCTCAAGTTAACAAAAAAAATGGTGCCATTTGATAGTCTGTACCCACATCAAGCAAATATGAAAAAAAGTTCGTAGATGATTTCGTGTCCCATTTTTGTTCATTCAAATCCCGTGAGAGAAAAACTAGCCTGATGGCAGAAACTTGAATAATGGTAAATTTGAAACGAAAAACTCAACCGCCTTTTTTCATTTTCGGGGAAATGTGGTTGTCAGGTATTCAGCATTAATAACGCATTAATATGTTTGTGCTATGAGGCAGACAACTACAAGCACCCTTAATGGACCCACCATGGAGCGGCAAACACAGAGCACTACAATTTCGTCGTGTTTTTCGTCTCCTAATAATGTATGCAAATCTGAGTATGATTAGTTATTTACCAGTATTGTTAATTGGGTCGTAATTACTGGTAGGGCCAACATACACTTGAGAAGGAGATGTGATCTGAAATCGCTTAAGCAGTGTCCAAATGGTGCTGTCTATTTATACGTTAGATGATGACATCGGTACAGACCGAACCCTTCTGTATGGACCAAAGAGGACCTTTCGAATGATTTCAATGTATGTTAATTGTTCTTACACGAATCGGCACTCTTTGGATCGATTTGAGATCGTGCAATCTCAGAAATTCCCAAATAAAACTAGAATCAAGGCTTTTGCTGTTCAATTGAAACAAGAGAAAGCACTTAAGCTACTCTTGTTAAGTAAATTGAAAGGCAAATCAAGGCGTTAGATAGTTCAATTCAACAGCAATTTTTAAACCACACAGCAAAAGAAAAATCTTCAAGCATGAATGCAAGCATGTTGAACGCATCAAAATATAAATGTTTTAAATACAGCAGGCAATATTGTATCGATGTAATTTATTCCTTCTGATTTTTTTACATTCGCTGTTCTCAAAATTTGAGCTCAAATTCCACCATATTCCCAACATGGTTGAGAAACGTAAATTTAAATGCGATATTCATTTTTAGTTTTTGTTATACACTCCAATTATTTTAATTCTAAATTATGTTTATCTATTACACAAATAGATAAAGTACGAAGCAGTACTGTAGTAGATAGAATTTCCATCGTTTTTTTACAATCAAAAAGATTTTCATTAAGGTTCTTATCTAACGGGTTTCCACTAAAGACTGTATTCAATGAAATTTGGACTCACAAAATAGGTCACCAAAAATTTTTCGTGAGCCCGATTCTTTTCAAACTTTCGGGAAATAAAGAACTACTAAATGATAAAGTTTTGACATTATTGGTTTATTGAATCTCTTCTCCCAACCAAAATGCCCGCACCTTTGCCTTGACCCCTTGCATCAAATTTTGGGCAATGATAGGACCGACTTGCTTACTTAATTTAACCACACTTTCTTTAGTTCAAGTTCATTTTCTATCAGTTTTGGAGTTTTAACGAGCTTTGCCTTCATGATTGCCCAAAATTTTTCAATTGGGCGAAGTTCCGGAGTGTTTGGAGGGTTGACGTCTTTTGGTACAAAAACTACATTATTATCTTTGTACCAGTCTAAGACGAGCCGGGCATAGTGGCAAGATGCCGAATCGGGCCAAAACAGTGTCGGGCCATTGTGAGATCTCAAGAAGAGAAGAAGTCGTTTTTGGAGGCATTCGTCCTTGTAGATTTGTCCGTTGATGGTGCCAGAGATGATGAAGGGCTGACTCATTTTGCCACATCCGCAGATCGCTTGCCAGACAAGGAGTTTTTTGGTGAATTTCGACCATTTCTTCTTCCGTACACTCTCCGGAACGGCCAACTTAGAGGTGGCGACGTAGTGTTCCTATCCTGGCATTTGTTTGGTGTCGGCTTTAATGGGGGTCTCATCGTCTATCACAATGCAGAACGGTTTTGTGAGCCACTCCCTCTACAGTTTTATTGCACGAGTTTTGGCCAACGAGTTCTGTTTATCGCTCCGGTTCGGTGCCATCTGGACCTTGTACACATGTAATCCAGAACGTTTCATTGCTTTCTGCACAAAAAAACTGAAACTTTCGCCTTTTTCGCAACATCCCTGATCGAAATGTTGGGATAACGCTTAAATTGGTTCAATACCATCCTGACCTTCTCCGGATTTGATGTGCCACGTTTTTTGCCACTACCATTTTTCCGCTTGGTTTTCTTACGGTCCTTGAACGTTTCGATCACATGAGATACGGTTGAATGTGCGATTCCAAGCTGTTTTCCGATCCATCGATGAGAAGCGTTCGGGTTGTCGAAGTGAGTGCCCAAAATTTGTTGGCGCACTATTTCTTCATTCGAAGCCATCACTGAAATCACTCGACCGATTTTCACGAAAGTCATTTCGCAATTGACACAACACAATGAAATACATTCAGTTAAAATTTCAATAATTTTAACCCTCACGCTAAAAAGTTACGAACAATTGTGTGTGTCCAAATTTCATCGAATACAGTCTTTAGCAATGATAATGATGCCAACACTTTTATTTTAGAACAACAACACGTTCGCAAAGAAATGTTACCTTTCGTAATTTTTTTTATTAGTTCTCGTACGAATTTCAAGATTGCGGCGCCACTAAAATACCCTTTTGAGTTCCTTTGTGACTTGTCCGGGATGAGATTTGGACAGGGATGTTAACCACTACTCCTGGGTCGTCCTTCATCTTAGTTGAATGAATCCTTACATCCTCCAGAAGATTTTAATACACTTTATTCCACTCCAACAAGTTCAATCGTCTTCATCATGCCGTCGAAACGTTACTCGAGCTAATTACATTGTTTTTAATTTAGGACACTTCACACCTGGTTCAGTTGCGGTTTTGCCATACCAAACAGAAATTTATACACATTTCTCCTTTCCTTCAACTGTGCTGCTCAGCCTCGTCCTGCATGCGGTTTTGATAGTAGGTCTTACCATAAATTTTGAACTTACACTGGCGTTTGTTGCTGGACTCGGTACGTAATTTTTAGGTCTAATATTTCAATATTCAATTAACCTTACAGAAAACTGCATATTCACGTCATTTGGGGAAAGTAGCTCATAGAATCTTCCGGTTTGCCTCTAAGCATCTTTCTATGAGGAACCAGGTGGTTACACACCCATTGCCTGTCGATCTGCCATATTTGGAAGGCGTCTGCATTGAGCTATCTCAAATTATAATAATCCGTCCACTATATCACAAAACATTTCGATTGGTTGAGCGGATTTGAGATAATGTAATAACGGAGCAGCAGCCTCGAGTGGTCAATCATGCTCATGTTCATGTTCAAGAATCATTATTCACGTCATTCTGGGTTCATGCCGAGACGCGCATCGAGTCGGACGTTTTGAGCTCGTAGAAGAGAGTGCTCCAAAGTGATTCTGTTGGTGAATTGGTGCACAGAAAAAAATAATTACTTATAACAAGCGTGTAAAATTTCCCTTCGATTATCCAAGCCAAAGGAGGCGTAAACAACGAAATTGTTTGCAATTTTTCATGTGCCATACAACAATGTTTGAAATCTTTCATACAAGAGACTAGCTTCAGGCGTTATCTGGCTTAAATTTACATGAAATATCCCATTATTCTCTGTCAAATCTAGCATTCCCTTATGTGCATTAGATAACGCAGAAAATTCAATGTTTATTTTTATCTGTGTGCGTTTGGGAAGTTAGGAAAATTCGGGAAATAACGAGTGGCTAAATTGGCAGGACGAAAAAAAATGTAGTGGGATTGGATGGTAAACATTGATTGGCCGTTAAAATTGCGGCAGAATCGGTGTTGCGAACCGGAGAAATTCCAGGAAGAAAGGAATTTGGTGAGGTGAATTAGAGAGGAAGTGGTGTACCAATAAAGTGTGAGAGGAAGCGAGTAATCGTTCGACTGCAACGAGCAGGTTTTTCTCATCTCTGGTGCTTGATTGGGCTAGAACTAGGTTTTTCTCCCCTGGTACTCCGAGAATGGACATCTACAGGGTGTTTAATAAGTTTGAATACACTTTGAAAATGTGTTAAAAAATGAAAATACATGATATTCTTTTCAGAGTCTATTTCAATTGATGTAATGTTTTGAAATCCTTACATATTAACGGGAGTAACACGCCTTCTCCCTTCATTAACGAGCTTGAGATGTTTCTGGTAGGTACCTATCATGGCATCTCGTCCCAGATCTTGGAAATGAACTTCTTCAATTGGCCCATCGTGCTAACTTGATGTTCGCTCTGCGTGACATGCATGTCATTGACCATACATAAAAGTCCAGGGGATTAAGGTTCGGGGAGCTGGGAGGCCACCAATTTTTCTCGAGAAAATTTGTCAAATGCTCCCGACACCACGCGTGGACGTTATGGGTCAGTGTGCCGTCCTGTTGAAAGGCGTAATGGTCTTTCCCGTAGAGGTCTCAAAGTGCCTTCTCCGGAACCTCGATCTTGCCTTCCCACGCCTCGTTTTGGCTTCCCAAGCCTGAATACGACCCTCCAAACCATCACCGATGCGGCGCTCTGGAACCGCGATGTTTATGTGGGACGCGGAGATGCTGGCCAACGTCGGCACCCACAGCTGATCATTTAGAGCATTGTGTGGCTTTTGCAAAACAAAGAGTTTCTCATCAGAACCGGTCTAATTAATGTCTTGTAGATGGTCAACTATGTAGTTCAGCGATCTTTGTTCGATCTTAGTGTCCTATATTTATTCTACCACCAATTGTAGCACGGAAAGTAAGTGCAACAGCAATAGGCTCTCCTTTCTGTTGGACTCGATCAAGCTCTAATAACCACTGATTATTCTTATCATGCCATTGTATGAATGTGTGTACAATCTAACAATCATTGACCGGCAATGGTATTATGGAAGAAATCTGTTTACAACAATCCCTCAAGTGACTATTGGAAGCAGCTTTAATCCGAGAGCTAGAAAGTGATAGCTCTACTGCAGATCCAGCAACCCATTTCAGAATGGCAGCATAATTAATCATCAATTAAAAGAGAGATTTGAGCAATAAAAAATGAAAAAAGTGCCACTAAATTATTAAGGCCTGTGCCAACAAATAATGTGTGATCAGCATTAAAAAATTAGGAATGAGCAATAAAGATGAGAAAAGATCTTCGGATAATCTAATTAGACCGGTAAATCTGTCAAATAAAGCAACAGCTATTAGTATATGTGCAATTAAATATGGCAGTATATCCGCCAAATTATGAATTTGAGCACTAAACTATTCGCATATGTCTTTCAATTTTATTGGATTTTCCCATAAAAACAGTAAAATGAGCAATGGATATTTATATGGTTATTTATTTATCCATTGCTCATTTTACTGTTTTTATGGGAAAATCCAATAAAATTGAAAGACATATGCGAATAGTTTAGTGCTCAAATTACATAATTTGGCGGAAATACTGCCATATTTAATTGCACATATACTAATAGCTGTTGCTTTATTTGACAGATTTACCGGTCACAATTAGATTATCCGAAGATCTTTTCTCATCTTTTATTGCTCATTCCTAATTTTTTAATGCTGATCACACATTATTTGTTGGTACAGGCCTTAATAATTTAGTGGCACTTTTTTCATTTTTTGGTGCTTTTTCTGAATTACTAAGTGCAGGTAAATATTTTAGTCATTTCAGAATGTATGGAGAGTCACGCCCATTCCGACGTTAATTTCACATACAATAAACCCCGTATGTAAACATTGCCGATATCATTTGGATAAGGGCACTGCAACACACTTCCGGATATGGAAATATTAAATTTCCGAACCAGGCACGTATATGGTATTATTTAAAAATAAGTTGAGATTGTCTCATTGGCTTTCAGTCTTTTATGTAGGGGAAACAGATATTTTTTTCTATTTTCCGACGTTTCGGCGCAATGTATTTTGCCTTCTTCTAAAAATACATTGCGCCAAAACGTCGGAAAATAGAAAAAAATATCTGTTTCCCTTACATAAAAGACTGAAAGCCAAAAAAACAATCTCAACTTTAAGAATAAGGTTATTATTATATAGTTGTAGTCAGATACATCTCACTCATGGCCGCTTCCTTAATTACACTCGCTTGCTGCGCTTACACATTCATTTGTGAACATAAAAATTCTCGACGTTGATTCGTAATTAATTTGATGCACTCGCGACAAAATAATCGCAAAAATTTACGTTGCCAAACCGCCCGTTAGATATGCAACTTGCATAAGAAAAAATTGTACACCACGTGGTGAACGCATCTGAAATTATGTGGCAGCCTTTCCCGTACGTATGCGCATTGTCTTCGTTTGCTGCTTCTGACAAGCAAATGGCCGTTTTCTACATGCTCTGGCCTTCTCTGCCAATAATCAAATCCCCGCTATGATGCGACCTTATAGATAACTTCAAAACTGCTAATAAACATCGATTCACTCGCGACAAAGCGGACAAACACTCAAACTTAATAATTTATGTCCGGATGTCACAATACTAATAAACTAAACTAAGCTGATGTAACTCTTCTTCCGGGTGCGAGGGTGAAGCACAAAACACAAAAAAATGTGGAAATACGATCGACACTCACACATTTCCCAAGCAACACAAAACTGTCATAGTTGGTTGCAGCTACTTGAATGTGACTTATTTGGGCCACATTGAAGTTAGCTTTACAGATTTGCAACATGTGTGCTACTAGGTTTCGGGTAGGAATCGATTGTATTCACTACGTCTTTTCTAAAGCACGCGGATACTTTATGATTTGAATTTTAGTTAAAGTTAAGTTACGAATTATTGTTTGGTTTTTATTTTCGACTAGCTGATCCCGGTGCGAGCGTTGCTACGCCTGCAACTAAATGAATGAACATTACATAGAACTGACGCTTTTTTTTAATGAGTTTTTTTTTGAGTAATAAGGAGTTCAAACTTCTATCAGAACATTCTTCTTACCCAGACTATACACAGTTTGTGGCTTAGTTACCTGGATGATTCTCAGGATTGGTTGAAATTAGTGTTTGAAATCACCCTAGACACATTTCTTGCATTCAAAAAACCCCGCATACCATTTTTGATTCCATTTGCTTGATTAGTTCTCAAGCTATGCAGAAATTTGTGTTTCATTTGTATGCAAGCCGGAAGGGGGAAGCGGTCTCAAACAATCATAAGAACCTTCCCCAGCACCAGAAATACCTGCATACATATTTTCACTCCAATCGGTCAGACAGACAGTCAGACAGAAATCTATTTTAATATAAATAAAAATCCTGTTTCCAATAACCCCCACATGCCAAATGTGGTTTCATTTACTTGAATAGTTCTCGAGTTATGCAGAAAATTGCGTTTCATTTGTTTGAGAGCCCCCCCCCCCTTCAGAAGGCGGAAGAGTCTCAATGACCATAAAAACATTTCTCTCCTTCAAAAACCTCCATATGCCAAATTTGGTTCCATTTGCTGGATTAGTTCTCGAGTAATGCAAAACTTGGTGTTTCATTTGTATGGGAGATCCCTCCCTCCATTTTTAGAAGGCGGAGGGGTCTCAAATTAGCATTGAAACAGTATTCATCTACAAAAACCTCCACTTGCCAGATTTGGTTCAATTTGCTTGATTAGTTCTCGAGTTATACAGAATATTGTTTTTCGTTTGCATAGGAGCCCACCTTTCAGGGCGAAGAGGAATCTGAAGCCTCCATAGAAACCTTTCTTGCCTTTAAAACCTCACACATGCTAAATTTGGTTTCTTTTGCTTGGGGTCTCAGACCACCGTAGAAACATTTCTTGCCTACAAAACCTCCACATGCCATTAGTTCTTGAGTTATGCAGAAAATAGTTTTTAATTGGATAGGACCCCCCTTTCTAAAGGCGGGAGGGGTGTCGAACTAAAATAAGATTCTTTCCTGGACCCAAAAACCCCTGCATACAAATTTGCATAGCGGTAGGGATAGTTTGGTTTAAATTTGTGTTTCGTATGTATGGTAGCCCCCTTTTTCAGAGTGAGGAGAGGTCTTAAATTACCACAAAAACATTTCTTGCCTTTAAAAACTCACCCATACCAATTTTGCTTCCATTTGTTTGATTAGTTCTTGAGTTATGCAGAAAATAGTTTTCCATTTGCATGGGAGCCCCCCTTTCTTGAAGTGGGAGGGCTCTCGAACTATCCTAAGATGCTTTCCCGGACCCAAAAACCACTGAATACAAATTTGCAAAGCAGTAGGTATAGTTCTCATGTTTGGTTGAAATTTGTTTCATTTGTATGAGAGCCCCCCTTTTTAGAGGGAGGAAGGGCTTTAAACCACTTTAAAAAGATTTCATGCCTTTAAAAACTCGTCTATTCCAAATTTGGTTCCATTTGCTCGATTATTTCTCGAGTTATGCAGAAATTTGGGTTCCATTTGTTTGAGAGCACCCCCTCCCCCCTTCCTCCTCATATGACGGAAGAGTCTCAAATCACTATAGAAACATTTCCCTCCTTCAAAAACTTCCACATGCGAAATTTGTTTCCACTTCTCTTATTAGTACTTGAGTTATGCAAGGATTTGCGTTTCATTTGAATAGGTTCCCTCCCTTTCAGAAAGGGGAGGGGTCTCAAATCAACATAGAATATTTTTTTGTCTTCAAAAACCACCACATAAAAAATTTGGTTCCATTTGCTTGATTAGTTCTCGAGTCATGCAGAATAGTGTATTTCATTTGTACTGGAGACCGCCCCCCCCCCCTCTTTAGGATGGGAAGGGGTCTCAAACCAACATAGAAATATTTTTTGTCTTAAAAAACCACCACATGCTAAATTTCGTTCTGTTTGCTTGATTAATTCCCGAGTTATGCAGATTATTGTGTTTTATTTGTATGGGAGCCCCCCTTTTTATGACGGGGAGGGTTCTCAAGCTACCATTAAAACCTTTTTTGCCTTCAAAAACTCACTCATGCTAAATATGGTTTCTTTGGCTTGATTTGTTCTCGAGTTGTGTAGAAACTTGTATTTCATTTGTATGGGAGCCCCCCTTTCCAGTAAAGGGAGGGGTCTCAAAGCATCATAAGATTATTTTCCGGCCCCAAAAATCTCTGCATACCAAATTTCACGCCGATCGAGCCTTCCGCTCGCGAGTTAAATCGTGACAAAGGAAACCCGAACTCATTTTTATTATATAGATAAAAAGACGCAGCAAAACACGTCAGTTTCAAAACACGACTTGCTGCGATCTCTCCAAATCATGTCACTGTATGAAGGGCCAAAAATGGGTTGGGTGGTTGGGCAGCATCACTTATATGTATTTACAGAGGTATGAAGAATCTCTTTCCAACAACAAGATTGAACAATTGGTCATAAGAGCGAGCTATTCAATAAGGAGATGCCTCAAAGGGTGGGGAGAAGAACCCGCTCTTCACTCACAAACTGTTAGCTTTGGGCTAGTTGGCACTCTCCCCATCAGAGTGCTTCACGTCCATGCGCATTACGGCATAATTAGTTGTAGTAACTTGATCTATGACTCAACCGAATGGCAACAATGGCTACTAGGGTGCTGGTCCCTCTCATTTCCATTGAATATTTATATAATAGTGCATATGTTTATGTAGATGAAAAACAGCATTTGTGTCTATTATATATGATTTTCAATTGGTTGGTTCATTTCATGCAAGAAATGTTTCAAAGTTTCCGCGTGGTTATTGCGGAACCACAGAACCTCTACACTTAAACACTTAGAAACATTTCTTGCATTTCAGGATCAAACAGATGAAGATCATAAATAATAGATACGAATGCTTGTAGTATTTTTAACTTACATAAATATAAACACTATTATATGAATATTTCATGGGAATGGGAGGGACCATCAGGGCACTCGACGTGATTAAGCATGGAACCAAATATAATGATTATGTGAGTTATGATATGGTAATAACAAAGATTGAATTGTTAAATCAGACACAAGCCAAAAAGGCACACATGTTCCATGAATCAGATCAGCTCAGATTGGGTTAAATGTCCATTTGCTAACCGGAAATGAAAAATACAGTAATAAGTGCAAATCCGACCACAGATTTCGTTGCAGCTTCTTATATTCAAAACGATCAAAATGATGATTGGACATAAAAATTAAAAGTTTCTTTAACCTATGAGGTAAAAATTATAAAATTATTTTTATGTTATCATATGAATCGCGAAAACATAAGTAATGATAAAAATGGTAATGGTGATGCTAAAGATGAATGGTAATGGTAATGAATAAAATATGTCAGGTATATATAGCGAAGGGATACAATAATTTGTACTGAAAATTACATATGTGCCATTACATATGTTGCAATTGTAGACAAGCTTGCGCATCCACCATGAACCAGAAGCAAGACTATCAAAGGTGGAGTATAATAAAGATAGAGCCACAACACCTATGTTGTAAGAGCACTGTTTATATACAGATATACAGAAAATGTTGAAGAAACTGATTTTCTATGAGATACCAAAAGGTTAGTAATTTAACTTTCAGGTAATCATTGAGATCACATGTAAGTTTCTCTTTGAACAAATATCAATTTCGAATTCAAGGTTAAACGTCGTGAGTCAAACACCAGTATGTCAAACACCGTATCATTGCTGCCTACTAATGACACGCTCATCATCGCTCCCCTTCCACCACATCAATATGAGTCCTACATTGAAACGAATAATTCCTCTGCAGTTAAAGGCAAGTTCTGAAATAGAAACGAATTGCTGACACAGTGCTACGAAATCATGTCCTACTTCGGATGTCGTTACATTCCCCACAGCCATACGTATAATCTACACTATTGCTTCACGTACACTTGTCTACACTTTTGTCGTCCTTGAGTGCAAAAGTCATCACTCTACAATACCCATAACAAGAATACCTTACGTTGTCCCTATGTAAGCTTCACCTCTACCAAGCAAAGATGATTTTCCAGCAAAACAATGACTCCTTTCCGACGTTTTTGCAATCACGCCATTCGTCTAGTTTCAGTCCATTGTGAGAACATTTTGCCTATCTAGGTTTCTCCGTGGTGCACCTCAACTGCACTCCGGAGGATTGTAGGATTTTGCGTTCTGAGTAATAATAATCCTGTTCTGTCACATCAGCCATTGTTTTCCCTCAAAACTCCACCAACGTATTTATACAGTGTAACAACTCTAATCCAACATGCGTCGTCAACCCGTTCGTCATCGTCGTACTTCTCATCTTTGAAAAGAGAAAATCTCCTGTTGCTACAGTTACACCCCTTCCCTACCCGTATCAAAGGCATCAAAACACTCAGACTTCGTCCTGGGTGTCATCATACGTGCTTTCGAAAGTGATATTTCAATACCGGGAGCTAAATTTCCGTTGCATTCCGTCTATAGCACACACACAGTATTTTTTGTAAATGCATACGAAAGGTAGAGGGCAGGCAACCGTCGTTGTCTTACGGTATTGTTTTCACTGTGAAAAATGAGGTTTTTCGTTTTCTAGGGTACGAAACGTGCTCTCTTTACCGCTGCTTGAGTTTAGAGACGGGATGAAGTATGAATTACGCCGAGTTGTTTCGTAAATATGAAAACGTATTCTAGGTCACGGGGGCAAAGTCAGGATCAATTATGATGCCATCTGACCTAAGTACATTTTGCAATTCTTCATCAATTGGCATTAAAAGGATTGGTCCCTACGCCAAATCAATATTTATTTATCTGATCAACATCAAAACATCATATTCATATAGTCAAAAGGTTACGCCACTAACGTTTACCATAAATTGCAGCGATTACGGCAGCAGCGTTCATCCTTACCAGCTACTTCTGGAGTCAGCAGTTTGCCAAGAGCAGCAAAACACTCACTAATAGTAGCAAGAAAGCTAATGCCAAGATTTGTATTCCTACAATCTATTTCATTCGGCGCACAATCCCTCTAGGGCTGGATATATACCGTTGTCCCGTCCGGTAGTCCGTGGCCGAGTGTTATTGAACCGATGACAGTCCCAATAAACTAATACTGCACATTAGGCGAACCACCGTCCGGACGTACGAAGGGTTCTCCTGTGCTCGAAACCGACAAAAAAAACCCAAACAAACATACTCGTGATTCACCCCAGAAGAGTGGCACAGAAAGCAAAACGGAGCCATTACGAAATATTACCCGAACCTAACGATAACGCAAAATTGCTTTCCCGGATGTGTCCCTCCATGCCTCGGTTGTGAGCCGAGCCACAGCCTCTGCCCGTGGTTGACCTTTGGCGCGTAGTAGATAATGGGCTTTTTGTAATGTTGAGATTTTATTACAACACGCACACAGATTTTCGATTACTCCACGTTGGGCTATTTCGCTCGATGATTCGTCTGAACTATGGCAACAACCCCACATGGTAGTCAGTCAACCGTTCTGGTCGCTAGCTACTGCTGGATGCTTGTCGCAGCACACTTTGAGTGGATTTGGTTGGTGGTGGTGGCCATTGTTTCCACTTCCCCGTCCCCCACCATCTCCTGCAACCCATCCTTAGCTAAATATGTAAGCCGACTACGAGGATGGAGCGGTCAATTGATTGGATGGCTAACGCTATGGGCTCGTATCTTCCACATCACTATCCATTTATATGAGCCCACTCGGGACGCATAGATTTTCCCGGTCCGGGATTTCCCCTTTTTATTGAAAATGGAATTTTTACTATGCTAGGTGATGGTTTGATGGTATGTGATGGCCAACCGACTGAAGTTGTGAAGATGGTAACATCTCGGGGTTGTTACGGAATTGCGGCTTTTCAGTACGACTTAATGTTCCAGAAGATTGGAGATTTTCAATTCATTAGTTGCGATTCATCGGAGACTTCGCAATCGGGTTACGACAATAACGGCAACTGGTTATGGGTACTTTGATCGATTTTGCATTATGGAACTCAAACACGATACTTCTATTGGTATTCTATTGGTAATTTCACAATCCCAGAACGTTTTTAGGCTTTTCGTATAAAATTTTAATTTTCAGGGATGTATCAGGCAGTGATGCAATTCTCCTCGGTGTAAGCGGTTAGTGAAAAGGTACATCGCACACTGGTATTCGCAAACTCATCCGATGGATTTCTGTTTTGTTTCCACTCCCTAAAAGGTCTCTCAAGTTAAGCGAAATCAAAGCGTGCATCCATAAATTGAATTCAATTTGAGATGTCACTTAACTCAGTCGCATGGGAACTTATGACCCAGTCTCGTAAAAAGTGGAGTTACTTAGTTTATGAGTGACTCCACGTTTTACAAAACTGAGTCACAGTTCTCATGCGACTGGGTAAAGTGGCCCTTCAAATTGAGTTCAATTTCTGGCCGTGTGTTGTTTGCACCCTCATCAACACACCGGACCGTGTGATTGAACTCTGAGGAACACCGGAGAACAGAATTATTTCACATCGTCACCTCGGTGAAAACTTTCATTGTTAGTTTTTCAGCGTAACACTTGCGTTTGAAAATTTATACAATGTTACTGATTTCGTAATTTTCATCTATGGCATTATTAATACTAAAAGCTGACTAATAGTAAATTGGTGCGCCCCTCGCATGACACTAGCACGCCTCTAGTGTTGGGAGTCGAATATTTTGGACAGTGGTTTGTTAACACTTCTATAGAGAACAACTGCTGCATGTTTGATCAAAGTAGTCGATCGCGTTCTGAAATAACGTCAAATGGAACACGGAAGAAGAAAAAATATTCTACACCAACACCTTGAAAATCCAGAGTTTTTCGTTTTCAAGCTGGATAAAATGCTGAAGATACCGAAAACAACGGTTTGTCGAATGCTTAAAACCTAAAAAAAACCCTGCGTCTGGAAAGGAATTAGCGGACCTACGAAAAAACAAACGGAACCTGCTTTGAAGTGTTCTTCTTGTCAGAGAAGAATACAAGTAATACAAAGCCAGGTAACATCCGAATCGACACATAAAGCAGAATTTCGTGGTCAAAAAGCGTACAAGGCTTTTGTACGACCGTGTTTTGACGATACACAAGGCTGCACTATGATCGATGACGAAACATACGACAAACTTGATTTGAGGCAGCTTCTCGGTCAAAATGTTTACATTGCGACTGGACATGGGGATGTGCCGGGAAGATTTAAGTTTGTGTTTGCCGACTAGTTCTCGATGAAGGTCATGATTTGGCAATCGATTTGCAGTTCTGGCCTGAAAACGGAATCATGCGTCACATTCTCGACGGTGACATATCAAGTTTACATCGAAGCATGCCTGAAAAAGTGTCTATTGTAAGCATAGGGGCATAGGGACTGTTACCGCAGCTCTGTGGTAAGTGCCGTCTGCCGTAATAAACAACAACATCCCGACCATCAATTCCACCCAGCACCATTTCGATTGAAAAACGAACTCACCTGTATTTTCCTGTACCAAGCAAGACAATATAGTTTACCTGCTGCTGCTTGTCTTCTCACTCTGCAATCCGAAAAATTCCAAGCCTCGTCCAGCTTCGATAATTTCGTCAATCGTCCGCATCGCTACAACCATCAGCGCCGGCTTCATTCATCGTGATCTTGAGGTAAACAAATCGCCACGGTGAGTGTGAGTCGTCAGTCGTCAGAAATCACTCATTCTCGCATCTTTAACTACCAGTGTTGCCAGTTTCACCGCCATAACCATTTTGTAGTGTGTGGTGACGTTTAAGTGACGCTTATTACTATCACTACCATGGTGATCCATTTTTGATTCGGCTGTTGTTAGCAACGATTGAAATTTGTAACAGTTGTGCATATTCTATGACTGCGACGGAAGTTGTTTGCGGCGGTTTTTGTAAAGCCACTTTCCATTACAAGTGCGCACACCTGTCGGAGTCGTTCTACAAGGATATTTGTGGAAATTCTGCTGTTTTCTGGCTCTGCAAAGGATGTTGCGATATGATGAAGAATGCTCGCTTCAAAAGTGCCATGACGTCGACAAATGCTGCTACTTTGGAACTCAAGGACAGTTATCAGAGAGTGGTTGAAGAACTGAAAGCGGAGATAAAAAACAGTCTAATTGCTGAGTTGAAGCAAGAAATTCAAGGAGGCTTCCACGTCAATTCCAATTCAGGGCTCGCACAAGACCCAAGTGCACTCATGACGAGGATCCTCTCGAGCTAGTAGAACAGCCGACGAAAATGTTCTGCGGGACTGGTCAATCCGGAAGCAGTACTCTCGAAGAATCAGCGGTGAGACCTGATGAAAAGTTTTGGGTGTAATTAACCAAAATATCGCCTGATGTGTCCGAAAGCGAGGTGCAAAATCTTGCTAACGAGTGCTTGCAAACAACCGATGCCGTAGCCAAATCCTTGGTACCCAGAGGTAAACCGCTATCGATGCTATCGTTTGTGTCCTTCAAGGTGGGTGTTCAAAAGGATCTCAAATCTAAGGCAATGGATCCCGCCACCTGGCCTCAAGGAATAGAATTTCGGGAGTTTATTGACCATGGTTAGAATGTCCGACATTTTTGGAAACTAACGCAGCATTTCGTTCCGGAAACAACTTCCTCGAATCATCTACAGCATGCTTCCGTTCGTTCAATAGTGTTAGTGTTGTGGTTGATTTTAATGTGTCTAAGGCTGTTTTTAAGAGTAGGATTAATGTTTAAATAAGTTACAGTCTGTGGAGTAGTTTTTTAAACATTCGAGGCGGTGAAATAAATAAATAAATTAAAAAAAAACTCATCTCTTGAACCAATTTGGCCAGCTAATGAATCTTCCGAAATGCCCGGAATTTCGACCAATCGAAAAATACTGGGCAATGCATAGTGGTCAAAAAGTCGATTTTAACGCTCTTAATTGATAGCTCCCTAAATAGCGGAGTTAGGGTGGTGGTGTCTTTAGCAAAGTTGATGTAAATGACAAGCTTCATATTTTGACGGCATGAGTTTTGTGATCAATCCCCCTAAAAGTGAGATAAAAATTCTTCTTTTTTAGGATTTTGAGATAGAGACTTGATATCTTCAGCAAAGTTGAAGAAAAAGTCAATACAAATAACTTTGCTCAAGGCTTAAAAATCGTATTACTCACTCAATTTGAGATAAAGTGCGTTGTATAAAAAATAACCCTCAAAAACACTTTTTACACCAAAACATATATTGTTTTAAATTTTAAAGAAAATATAATGTTCTACAAAGTTATTTGTTAAACTGAAATAAACAACTTTCTGGAACATATTGTATCTGCATTATTTTAATGGGTTGAGTTATTGACCTTTTTGCCATTTTTTTTGCCGTATTTTCGACGTCTGTACCATAGTTAAGAGCAGATAGGGTTGACTGCATCATAAAGTACATTAAGAGTGCTTTCAAGTGGTGGTAAAATTTCTCATCCACGACCGTTTGCTGAGGAATTAGGTTCAAAATGTATGATGTATGATATGTAAAGGGCGAACACGAAATTATTGCGACACCGAAAATGTCATGCTAATTTTCTTATAATGTTTAGAATCAAACCAAAATTTTAGGGTAGTTTTATACATATATTTACTTCAAAAATCAAAAGAAAAGTTAATCGATGGAGCCTTGAGTGTAAAATTGAACGCATTTTCCCTTGATGCCCTCCATCAAAGTCTTTACAGTGTCATCCGGTAACAGTTTCTCAGTTTTTTTTTTTTTCATTTTCTTAACATGTCCTTCTCGTCTTTAACTGTCATCTTGCTCTTCCAAAGTTCCCGCTTCATCATTGCCCAGTACTGCTCCACCGGGCGCAGCTCCGGACAGTTTGGCGGATTCATGTCCTTTGGAACAAAATGGACAGAATTGGCCTCATACCACTCCAGGACACTTTTAGAATAGTGGCATGATGCCAAATCTAGCCAAAATAGCGGAGCTTCGTCGTGCTACTGCAAGAACAGCAAAAGGCGCTTCTCGAGGCACTCAGATTTGTAGATCTCGCCATTTACTGTGCCCTTTGTCACGAAAGGCTCACTCCTCAGTCCGCAAGAGCAGATGGCCTGCCAAATGAGATATTTGGAGGTGAACTTCGACATTTTCTTCTTCTTAAATTTGTCGTCCACATAGAACTTGCTCTTGCCGGTGAAAAACTCCAACCCCGGAATTTGCTTAAAATCGGATTTTATATACGTTTCGTCGTCCATCACACAGCAGCCATATTTTGTCAGCATCTTCTCGTAGAGCTTCCGTGCCCGAGTGTTAGCCGTCGATTTTTGCCGCTCATTGCGGTTTGGGAAGTTCTGTACCTTGTATGTATGTAGTCCAGCTCTCTTCTTTGCATTCTGGATGGAGCTCTGCGACATGCCGATTTTTTTAGCCAAATCACGGCTTGAGACGTTGGGATTTGCTTTAATCATCCGCTTCACCTTTCCCTCCGTCTTTTTGTTCTCCGGTCTCGGTTTTCTTCCAGCTCCTCTGCCGTGGTCCAACGTCAACCGCTCCTGGAACAGCTTCAACACCCTGGAGACGGTTGAATGGTGAATGTTCAACATTTTTCCCAACTGCCGGTGCGACAGGTCAGGAAATTCCAGGTGTTTGGAAAGAATTTGTTCTCTCGACTCGCGTTGGTTCACCTTCATTTTCGTTGAATCGAAAGACACGACTTCGAGTTTGACAGCATGTAATCAATACACATCAATGAGAAAGTGTGCAAAATTTGGTTGATTCTTACTCAATGGTAAAAAAGTTATGCCCTGTTGAATGTGTCGCAATAATTTCGTGTTCGCCCTTTAGCACGGAAACTAAGTCCGACAGCAATGGGTTCTCCTCTCTTTAGACTTGATGAAGCTCTAATTATCACTGATTATCCTAATCATGTCATTGTATGAAGGGCCAAAAACGGATTGGGTGGATCAATAAGCAACATTCCTTAAACGTTTCCACAGGGATATAAAAAATCTTCTTCCAACAACAAGATGGAACCATTGGTCATAAGAGCAACCCATCTAACATGATGATGCTCCAATGGGTTTTCAGAAAAACCCGCCCTCTATTCACAAACTGTTAGCAATGGGGAGTTGGCATTCCCACTCTTCCCATCCAGAGTGCTTCAATCGGGTGCCATGATGGTCCCTCTCATTCCCATGAAATATTTATATAATAGTGTATATATTTATGTAAATAAAAAATAATACAAGCTTTCGTTTCTTCTATATAAGATCTTCATCAGGTGGAAAAGCTTTTTGCTGTGATATTTCCAGAATTGAACTGAGTATTAGCGCAAATGGTTCATATTTCAGTACCTCAAATGATGAAAAAACTACTATCCGCCACCTGTGAATAAAAGTTATCCGCCACCTGTGAATAAAAGTTATAAAAGTTAAAGCATGTACTTTTTCCGCTCTCTTAATTCTATTGGAATTTTGACAATAAATGATTGTTTCATTATTGTCATTGATTATCTTTTCCAATGCGGTGGAATTATTTAAAACTACACATACATTTCCAGCCGCATCCAGCTCGTCATGGTCTGGCTCAGTGAGGAATTGCCTTTTTAACCTGCCTATTTCCTACCAAAATACACGAAACAGAAATCTCTCAATACACTTCTCCCTGAAAGAAAGCATGCAGAAACCCTTGGCCCGAGGCAAGTCCTTTAATTCTCTAAAGTACCCAGGTTATCACCAGCCCCATTCTTTATTAATGCTGAAATGGAATCAAAACCGCGATCCTCAAAAAGGGGCATCCGCTATCATCATTTCCTCCCACACAGCACACAGCAGCCAGCGACGACCCCATTAAATATTGAAATGCGTATGACCGAGCCAAAAATGATGGACGATTTTCCGGTTGATTTGCCAGAACGGGCCTTTTCTTGCTTTGATCCCAGCGTCTGACCCACTCGAGATGAACTAGGAAAATAACAATCACTTGCACAGCCACTGGTGGGATCCGACTGATATTGATGCTTCGTAATATGGGTTGTAAATTAAAGAAACAATGCGGCATCATTCCGATCCTTCGTGTCCGAGCCGAATGAATAGAACCGGAGCATAAAAGTGATGATGAGAATGGCCTCTCGACACAGGAAGCAATTTGTAGGTGGAATTGGAAATTTCTATTATCCCAAGGGGTTGTCTTCGAGCTATGCGGTCTTCGTTTGGATTCTGCTTCAAAGCAATGACGTGCAACCGTTGGATGGATGATGTTTAGGGTACAAGCCAAATATCAAACAATGATGTTTGCCCACAGGTTCTTAAACTTCACTAACTATTCAACAACGATAGAAATTTGTCGACACACTACCAACCAAGGTTGCAAAGCTTGCTCCCAGGCTCACATACGCATTATCCTTCCAGCAAAGATATGCAGGCTCAACAATGGCTTTCAGAATAATGATCCTCATTATAGTATAGCTTCCACGCGAGTGAATCCTCCGACACCCAACCTCGGTGCGTGTGTTTGAAAGAAACCATTTTCAGACTGCCACACAAACAAAAAGCCGCTGGCACTACTGCTGGCTCGCCACAGAATCATTTGATTGCACTGCGGTCTGAAGTGGAAAAAACAGTGGGGAAAAAATTCTAAGCAGGCCTCAGAACTTTACGCGTTTAAGAATGGTAAATGTGTATGTTTTGTGACGCCTCGCTTATGCATTATATGGAAAAGATTTAAACTGTTCATTATCATATTATTGTTTTTCCTCTTCTTTTTCTTCATCTTAGATTATTAAGCTACTTTGGTTCTCTTTTGGCGAATGTAAACAAACGAGGGAACCCGTAACGCTGGTAGATCACCTTTTCGTGGTGCGTTACGGGGTATCAGATCTACCACCGAAGCCTAGTCCGAATTAATTCAAACTAGGGAACATATTTGTTTTTGTAGTCAAAGGAACGTATAATTGGCCTTATTACATTTTATGTCTTGTGAAAAGTGACAATACTCGGGTTGCGCCACCGAGGATGAGCTTGGAATAAAGAAAACATGGTTAGTCTTCATTTATGTGAATTCTTATTTTCTATTTGATGTTCTATAGTTTGAATTGGTTATGACTAGGGTTCTGTTGCATGGTCACTATCGGAGTTATTGTTTGTTTTGTTTGCAATGAATCTGGTTTTGACTGATAAAGGGGCGCGCCTTTGAAGAGTGCTGTCGCTCACAAAGGGTTTAAACAGCGGAAACTTTCAATTAAACCTGATTCATTGCCAGCAAAACAAACAATGACAACTGTAACAACACCGAATACTTCATCATTTCTCAATAGTGATGAAGTAACTCGACATGCACTAAACAAAGGATACGGGATATACTACAATAGATCAAATTACTGGTCGCAGTGGTTTATGTCCCGAACAGAGGAAAAAAAAAACAAACGAGGTTTCACAATAAGACCCTCACCACTGTTGATTTTGCCCCTTGGGTAATTTCAACGGCGAAATTGACGATTCCGTTTGTTTAAAATTATTGACCACAATGTAAACTATGTAGGAACAAGCTTTGAAATTACATTTACAATAGCTTACACTTTCTTCAATAAGTTCCAATAAAAATTTTCATCATTTTGCAGCTATGGCCCATGTACATTTTTTCCGAAGGATCCGAAGTCTCTATGGAGATGAGCACACCGTGCTCCAGCAGGACGGTGTACCAGCCCACACGGCAAATATGGTCCAAGCCTGGTATCGGGACTTTCTGGACAAAACTTTGTGGATTCCGGATTTGAATCCAACCTTTTTCAACCTTAACCTGAATAAAGGCATTTTCGCGCTAAATATCGCACACATGAGCCGAAATGAACATAGCTCTGTTCGCCGCAGCGAAAAATCCCAGTGACCTCGATAGGAATTGAAACCAGTCCACTGGGGTGCCAAATAGCAATCACGCTTACCAATACACCACCGGTGCTGGCACTATGATATTTTATTATTGGACGAAAAACACTCCTCCTTCAGGACATGTTGCCAATATTCCAAGAGGTCAGCTAGCTATTTAGTAGAACAGAATGTATTGAAAATCATGGTATGGACTGCCCCAGAAGAAGAATTCGGATGTTGCCATTTGAGCATACATTTTTATTCGGGTAGTCTGTTAGTTCTATCTCATTGTTTAAACCCAAACGTCAAACTGAACACAACTCATAGCAAAATCTCAGGTGCATTTGAAGTGATGGGAAAGTTGAAAAACGTCGGGCACTATTCGAGGATTACCTCTAACAAAGTTGGCAGTCCAGTTTGCCAGGACAACAGAAGCCTCAGTTTGCGATTTGGCCAAAAATCTGAACACCTCGAAGTCTAGCTTTCAACGAGGCAAAGAGAGATTGAAGACATACAAGAACCACAAGCATCCAAAAAGGAGTTCTACACAAGCATTCAGCGTTAAGCCACGGCGCGGAAATTGTATGGCACAGTTTTTGCCAAGAATAAGTACTTATTCATGATGGAAGATGAAACGTTCTCGACGTTGGACTATGACGCTTTTCCAGGATCCCAATATTACAAAATTTGTGATGTTGATGATGTTGACAAGGCGGACACATCAGTTTTCACCGAAATTTTTCAAAAAGAAGATGATCTGGCACGCAATTTACGAAGCCGTACATCGTAAATAGAGCAATGAATGTAGATATTCACGTCAATCCATGTACAATGGGCAGAAACGGACACAAATGCCATTAATTTAGACGGCGCAGTGTAGGAGTCTTAAACAATAGCTTATCTTATGGGAAAAATGCGTGGAATAGTGTTTGTCTTATTTAGGGTTGCCTTCAGTAAGTGTCCCATGTTGCCCGTTTCTTCCATGATTTTATATTTAAACTAGAGTTATAAATAAAAAAATTAACTTGGTGTTACTATACTGTACCAAACTGGACAGTAAATTCTCGAAACAGCCGGAAAATTGAATAAAATAAATTCCACTCTAATCGGATGCCAAAAAGTGGTCCATTTTACCCGATTTCCCCCCGAACTTGAATAAACTCATATACAATGTGGTTTGAATGATTGGCAATATTGCTCTCACTTGAACTGTACTTATTCAAAACTGTCCGGAGAATCGAATGGTGATGGTTCCGTTTAGGGTTGACCTAAGGAAATGGTCAATATACCCCGATTTCTCCTCATACTTGAATAAACTTATATTTAGGAATTGAAGTAGAAAACATATTTCTCAAGAGAGCCATGCACGGTGTTTAACTCCACTTGACCCTTACCTGAATTCCTACATGCCATGCGCAATATTACTGGCGCCAATCTTTTAAACCGCATGGTAGATGAGTTAAGACAAGCTCAAGGAGAAATTGGATAAAATGAGTCAATTACTGTGGTCAACCTTAAAAGGGACCTTCACCAGTCGATTTTTCGGACATTTCCTGGAGGGTAATGATGTAGGCGCCAATCTCTAAAGCTTCATGGTATGAAAAAAGATCGAAGCATGCTTTGCTCACGAGTGGACGTGTTTTTATTTCGGTTGTCAATTTTTGTTACTCTACGCTCAGTATACTTTTTTAAATTAATATTCAAGAGCTTGAAGTACTTGGAACTTTAAGAACTTGAAGAACTTGAATATTTGATGACGGGGAGTTGAAAAAACTACTAATTGACGTTCCAGCTATTACAAGTCGTCTCGGTGAGCCCGAGCCTTATATTTTGGTTTAATATTGTTCGTACCTTTAGTTAAAAACCCATTGCAACTAACAAAAGCTTACAAAAAACCACTTTACTTTGGTGAAATTACGAGAATCTGCTTAAGAAACCAAAATTGCGGCACTCTCTAAGGGACAACCAGTCATTGGTCAGTCAATTAACATACTCTTATTTTTAAAGACTTCTTGTTTTCCTTGCATTATTTCGCGATTGTATTATTTTAAATCATGATACAATGGCTTGAAAATAGTAATTTCTATATTTTTTTCTATTCTTCATCATTGGATCTCATCATAACATTCGTTGCTGATTTTCCATAACAAGACAAGATAGCTACAGATCTGTAATGAATAAAGACTTTATTTATTTATTCATCAGTTATTTCGTCCATAGTTCATTCTAAACTGCTCGCCGTAGAATATAATGATTCATATAACGGAAACAAGAAATAAATAATGATACATAAAGTTATAGAGAAACGGAACCTATTCTCACTATAGTACATATATCCATCATATTCTGCAGCTATCCAACTTCAAACGGAAAAAGAAGTTTTATTTCTCCAATAAATGGACGCAGTAATCAAGAATCAATTTCGGAAACTTAAATTTCGAAAAAATAATGAGCAGCCAGATTTTCAACACAATTTCTTACCTTTGCACTACAAATTCGTATTCGTATCAATACGGTTCGTATTGATCGAACCGTACTAGGGAATATACTAGAGCCAGACTCCAAGTTTTCTCTTAAATTGCACTATGTCCTCACACATTTTCGGTGTGTAATTGCACAAACCATAAAAATCACACTTCACTTATTACACTAGCCACACTAGAATCTACGAATACGTGATGAAATACTAGAAAACTATGGGATTAATTTTCACAATAAGTTAAATACGCTTGCGCCTATTCTGAACCGTGTTAACAATCGACGTAATCGCTTGATGTTTCACTGCTCACATACTGTATAGCATACACATCAACGCTAGTGTGCGTTTTCAATTATTCATAGAGTATTCTATGCCCAACGTTATGGTGAGTCTTGTTGTCAATATTAAAGAAGAATAACAAACAAACCCTTGCATTTTGTCTTGGTTAGTGCTGTCAAATGGTCTTCTTTATTTTTGGGTGTAGTAGTGAAGAGCGTTAACTTGTTTGTGTTTTTTTCTTGATTAAAATCAGCACGATTAACATATGTACACAGATGGGATTTATGTTTTTCCTGATATAATTAATATAGATACACAGCAGTGGTAACTTTTCCGTATAAAATTGGAAGAAAAATATTAGAATCGAATGTTTTGTGTGTTGCTAAACGATTAACGCTAAGTGGACGAATAAATTGTAAATAACTTGTGTACTCAGTGTTCGGTTGTCAGTGCATATTCACCGATTTCCACTGGAGGTCTGCTTATTGAGCTCAAGATAGGTACTGCTTCCCTAAATCAAAGTAACACAATGTTGATGCTGCACTCCAAGAAATCTGACAAATTCTCCTTCATCACCCGTTTTTATATTTTCATACATTCTTCTCTTCCCAGAGAGCGAGTAATGGCGATATAACCATAAGCTACAGGGGGCTAGGACTATAGTTAATGCTTAAGTCACAACCGTTTGAAGAGAAATGGAGCATCACTTAACTTCCTGCGACTAGATGCTCCCAACGACCTTTTTTAAATACATTTTTGTTCTGTTATTTCCGACTTTTCATATCAATTTTCCTTTGATATATACTGAAGGCTACGTGGGTTCCCCGTGTCTTCTTAAGGTAGATATCAACTCCTCCCTATCACCAACGGTTGCATAGACGTGGCCAAGTGAGCGAACGAGGAGTGTCTTCGTGGAGATTATTGCGTGAAGAATCGTATCAAGTGACATGCAATGACTTCAACGAATTATTCCCCATTATTCCTCATCGAGGTGAGAAATTGTCAATGATAATATCTAAAACCTAATGGTATATGAGTAAACTCGTGTATAAGAGGAAATCGGGTAAAATGAAACACTTCCTGGCATCAGATCAAAGAAAAATTTGGTCCATTCAATGTTTCAGCTTTTACAGCAAATTTTGCTTGCGCTATAGTTCAATATATTAGCATCAAGTTAAATATTTAGGTAATAACTTTTTTTTTTCTTTATTATCGAGATTTTCAGCCCTGGGCTGGTTCATCTCCCGTCGTAGTCACCCAAATACCTTATTTGGGTATTTTCGTAACTTGTTTGGGGGTGAGATTCAAACTCATGACTTTGGCATGAGAGATATTGATGTGAACCACCTAAAAAGAGCGGAGAAATTGATGAAATTGGACAGTTACAGTGGGCTGCCCTAATTTAAACCAACATCATTTGATTCACCGGACTTTTTCCCATAAGATAAGCGATTGCTTAGCCCTCCTACCCTGCGTCGTCTTAATTAATGGGAGGGGTGGGGGTACCGGTTTTGCCCACTGTGCCATGCTTAAATAAATTACATGTTATCGCTGATTCGCCAACATTACAATCATGTAGTATTCTGACCCGACCTTGTTTCATTACACAAAGTTTACCATGGACTGGTACAATTCGAAAAACGTGATAAATGAACCTAAGCACATGAACCCCCCAAATTGCCCTTATGCACGTCCCATCAACAAATTTTGGGCTCTTGTCAGGAGCTATCTTCGTAAACATGTTCATCCAACGGATACAGTGGAAAAGCTCAAAAGAGATTAATAACCATAGCAAAGGAAGATAACAAGCTGATTTCATATGAGTAACAAGTTCTGTTATCCCAGTTGTCGTTTTGATTCCGCTGCTATCGCATAACAAATTTAGTTATCACCATTGGCAAATTTTGTTATCATATGTTATCATTTTTAACAAACTATTTTTCATGAACATTATAAGGTGAATTGTTAAGTTATAAATATTTCCAGCATATTCGAACAAGAAATTTTGCTTTCTATAAAAATATATTTTTCAGTTGTTTTTTTCAGAGAATTTGATTTCAAATTGATAACATAATTTGATACTATTTCAATTAGTTTGCGTATAATACAGGATTTGTTATCAAGTAATTCACAGTGATAACAAAATAAGTTATTATTATGATATTCAACGAGTATTTTTTTGTTATTCATTCTGTTATTTTGGCTGTTTGTTCAGCCTAAATGATAACATATTCAGTGATCCAAAACTGATAACCTGGTATTAGAACTTGTTTTCAATTTGGTATAATGCTTTGCTCAAGAAAAGCGTCTTTAATCGTTGTTGATCAACTGGTTTATATATGAAAAAGTCATAGAGAATCTTTCATGAACTGGATAGACAATGTTGTACGAATATACTTGGCATACATTAAAACACACATGTTTTACAACGAAGTTAAGGAGCACCCTTTCTTTTTAAGTCCGTCTTTCTAAAGAGCCGTTTCACGGAAAAGAACACTTCCAATTTTTATCATAGAATCTTACATAAAAATTAACCTGGGATAATAACGAATAGGTTTTGAAGAACCATTTTTTTTTTCATGCTTCAAACGTGTATAGAAAGACCTTTACAAGAATCATTTGTATAAAATTTGGTATCTTATTCGTGCATGTCATGAAGGGTGTACAAACCGATTACGCAAAGTAATTGAAAATGATCTTTTCCTGTATCTATTCTTCGAGTTGCAAAATGTTTTGTCGCCCTTGGACATTTGCAACATACTGATGCAAAAATGGTAGTGCACAACAGACAACATGTAAGGTAAAGTATAAAGTGTGTAAAGCTATCGATCAACATCCATTAGTGCATAATATGCCAGAATCAGAAGGTAGTACATCCATCATCAACGCTATTGAAGATTGTTGACACCGTGACCCCTACGACCGTTGATGATGACTTTTCTTTGATGTTTCGTCGGAATCAGAAGTGAAATCTATCCCAGAATCTCTGAAAAGCTCACTTGCAGAAGTTTTTGAAGAACTGATTGCAGGTGCCGGTGAAATGGATGCAGTCCAACAAAGCAGTGTACGGCAGGCTGTGAAAAATTGAATAGAAATATTTCAAAATCAAGCGAAGGGCATATCATATAATATTTGAACCAAGCACACATTTCTTTGCCTTATGAAGTCCAGATCGTTGAGATTGAAGAGATGAAACGCTCTTCGGAAGTAGATTTGCAAAATCTGTTCCAGCAACGTGATAACAAAATATAGAATAAGGTCATCAGCAGATTCGCTCTTTAGAGGCAGATTTACGGGAGCAACTCAACCGACGCAACCAATGGAAGCAGTGGAATTTTGTTCAGTCAGAACTTAAAAACGAAATTATTCGTTGTATTATAGAACAAACGTTGAAAACCCGGATAGACATTTTTTTTATTTTTTTGACAGAGTACCCAGGCAATTATTGGCGATTTTAATTATTTTGGCACTTTCTGATTCAAAAACTCCTTTGCTCTATGGACAATATTGGTATTGACAATTTTAGATACATGTGGTTCCCAAAATCTGAGGTTGCCGAGGTCTAGTAGCTACTAGCACTGAGACACTTTTGAAAATACCAATTGAATTGCCTGGAAAAGATATCAAAATCTTTGGAACAATTGCTAGAAACCATTTTTATTCCATTTATGCCAACTTATCCCTGGAACATCAAGATTCCATGGGGCCTTGAGTGGCCATGAACATTTTCAGAAGGAAACCTTGGCAATATGGGTATCAACATTCGGCCCATAATGGAATAGAAATAGCGTTCAGTAATATATTCGAAGGTTTTGGCATCCATTCCCGGAAATTCAATTGATATTCCAAAATAGTGTCTCCTTACCGGACTACAGCCCCGAAAACCCGTATTTCCGGGAACAAGATAAATCCAAACGGACATTGCCGGTAATATCCATGAAGCGAATAAGTTTTTGAATCTTATGGTGCCAAACGAAATAAAATCGGTTAATAATTTCCAGAGTGACGATCATTTGAATTTGTTGGTGGGTACCCTGTCGAACACTTTTGTTGTTTTTTTTTTGTCAAACACATAAGGATTAATGAAGCAGAGCAGGAATACTGGAGCTTGCTTGATAAGGTTCAATTGGAACGAACATTTGACACCAAAGGTTACGGTTACAGAGGGAGGATGTTCGTCGCAACTAAGGAAACAAATTTATTGGTAAATATCTAACGCAATCCACTACACCCATCGGTCAATCCGTTTGGTACCCGTTGTAAAAACCATTTCGAAAATATTAGCCTTGTTTAACTGAAGAAGAAAACCTGTAAATAGATTCTCCATTTTCACCTCTAGCTCGTCGCATTGAGACCACAGTGCACGAAAACTCCCACTGCCATCACACACAGAAGCCATATCCTGTGGTAAGACAATAGCAGTCATTTAGTCGAACAACACAATGAGAAATTCAATTGTGAACGATTATCGTGATGTCGCAGTCCGTCGTCGTCATCATCGCGAGTAACAGCTCGTTTGCGACGCTACTGCCTCTTATTATTATATCGCCTGCTGCTTGGCTGCCGCCCGAATGGTGGGGAGGCTTCTTGATGGGTTCTAATTAGAGCACGGAAGTCGTACACGGCAGCATCCCATGTTAGGAAAATGGGACGCAATGTTTGTGGAGTATCGTGGGAATATTTTCTGTTAGTGATTGTGTGGTTCTTTTTTTTTAAGTTCCATACAAATATTAACGACATCCGGCTGCTATTATGAAAAGTTTCGCACTGTTTCAGGACATTTATGTTTGTGTCACCGTAATTAAGCGAATTGCTGCCTTTTGTTACTTGTAACTTCTTTACGACTGTTTATATGAGAGGAAATAATGCGTGTTGGTTTTATTATTATTTAACCAGTCAACATCGGCATTGATATCACAAGAATGCAGCAAAGTCTGTGCCTAGGAAGCACGAGCCAAGGCTTTACGTAGGACCGTTATTGGTTCGAACATGGCGGCTGTTGGGGGACTTTTCAACTAGTTCAACCAAACTGTAGCACAGCAGCGGAAATAACGTAGATGCTTATAGAAGTTCGATAATTTTTTCATAGTGTTGTAGCATGGTGTGAATTCTTTAAGGTGAAACTGGATCGATATTTTGACTGTTTTTTTTTACGTTTTTCGAAGAAATAAAGTAATGATGTAAGGATATTTAAAAGCAAAATCATATAACACGGTAGAAGTACGCAATATTATGATAAGAGTAAAAACCACTAAAAAAGTAGTCTTAATTGAACTGAATTTTCTTTTTCCGACATTCCGTTAGCCACAATATGTGTTGGTGGCTTTCAACTATAGCCTGAAGTATATCCAAGATGTATTGTGAACCTCAATTTGTTTTCTTTCCAGCATAACCGACCCTGTAAATAAGGGATACACCGATAACTAATTCTAAAGGGTGTTCCGATCAAAATTTGGTTAAACAGTTAAGTGTGTGAGTCGATCAATTTTTTTATTAATAGGTCAGATTCTATTTTTTTTTCAAGTTCTGTTAATACAGAATACAGTAGATATATTCAGCTAAGCTTCCTTTTTACCGAATGCGAATTGCCGGGTATTTCGTTTTAAACCTGTCATAAGATTTTGTGCAGTCTCCTTGACCACTTTATTTGCCGCAGACCACCAGTTTGCCTTGATCTGTTTCTCACTCACAACAGCTTTTTGAGTCTTCTTAAGGTTCCGCTTGACGATGGCCCTATATCTTTCGATTGGGCTGAGCTCTGGCGTGTTGAGAGGGTTCTAGTTCTTGGGCACCACTTGAACGTTGTTAGCAGCATACCACTCCATGGCCTTTTTTCCGTAATGGCAAGATGCCAAATCCAGACAAAATAGAACGGAACAATTGTTTCGCTTCAGGAAAGGCAGTAGACGTTTTTGTAGGCACTCGCTCAGATAAATTTCCTGGTTGACGGTTCCGGTCTCAATGTAAACGTTGCTCTACAAGCCACAGGTACAGATGGCCTGCCACATAAGATATTTATTCGCGAACTTTTACAGTTTAATGTGCTTGAAAATATCTGCTACCTTTCCCCGTCCAGTTGCCGTATAATATTTCTGTCAAGGAAGCTGTTGAAAGCCTGCCTTGACGTAAATTTCATCGTCTTGTACCACGCAATCAAACTTTTCGCCTTGCACTTGCAAAATTTTGATGCGTTGCTTATATTCCTTCGACGACATTTTGATAACTGAAATGCTAATCTCCAAATCAAAATAGCGGCATAATGCTACATGCACACATCTTCAAAATGAGAGGTGTGCAAAATTTGTTATTGCACGATGTAAGGAAATGAGTCAAGTTTAAGTTGACCAAATTTTGATCGAATTATTTCATTTAAATATCTTAAAGTCTGGTTCGATTCTAAGTGGTCCTGGACATCCCACATTGAATCTGAAGTGAATGTGCCAGCAAACTGGAACCTGGTGGGGATCACATCCGCAAGATTTACTTTTGGGTCGCATATAATCAATCTAACATATTTAGTATCGTTCCGGGTGCATTATTATCAACGCATAAACAGGAAAATGGACCTCCTACGCAATCGTTTTGATTAAAGCAAGATCAATTTCATGTATTCCATTTTGGTTCTTGCAACCAAGTCACGATGAATATTTTTCCTGTCAAACATGACTTGTCTGTCGGTCATTTTCGTTCTTTATGTTCATCAGTTCATTCTATTTAAAGCACATAGTATCTTCAATTGACAATATTAACTACTCCAAACATGTCTCCTTTGATTATTGACTATATTCACGCGTCACGTCATCACGTATTTCCTAGTTCCTTCTATAAGTTTGTATCAAAGAATCGTTAAAATGGACTCTCCAGCACCTTCCAAAACTTCGTAAAAATGCGAGAAAAGACGTCGTGATGATGTTACTCTAGCGGAAACTCACCCTGCTAAAGCGATCAGCAACAAAGATAGCGGCTGTGGGTGTATCCATGTTCAAAAGAAGCTAAAAAAAAATCATTACACCCAAAATAAAAAAGCAAGATTGTAATGCAATTTCACATTATTTTGTTTCATTTCTCGTAATGGATCGTAACTTGGAGAAAAAATGCAACATTGATCGTGGGCAAAAAAGCAACACATCAATTTGCTTTGAAAAATTCAAGAGTGAGTGAGGTCGTGCAGTGCATTAGTGTTGAGTTTAAGATTGCAGCCTGGAAATTAAATGGATCACAAAAAAAAAACGATCACGATATACAACCAAGTTACGGTCCGAGGACTCGTGACTCTAGATTGTAGCCATTCTGCCATATTAACAAGATGGAATGAGAGGTATAAAAGCCCAAAAGTTGCTTCGATTGTCGAGACACTCGGCGATACAGCAATGAAGCAAATGTCTCTCACACACACTTGCATGGCTTCGTTTATTTCATAAAGAAAGGCAAACTTGATGAGTGGGAGATCGGAGTGTGATGACGAGTGAAAATAAAAATAGAACACTTGCCAGCGAAAAACCAACAGTGGCCAATAGCGTTGCGGCATTCTGTGATATTGTCTCACCCATTTGAAAAGTTGTTTACGGTTGAACAAAGACCCAACGGTTGCTTCGACTGACGAGGCACTAAGCACACAGAGAGAAATTTGTTTCGAGGAATCTGTGTGCTGCTTGCATACACTTGCATGGCTTAATTTATACTATAAAACACTGTGTGGATCATGATGGGCAAAATTGCTTTTTCTGAATCATGCGGATTTCCCAAGATATGATTGCAAGAACTGCTATTGCATTTTTTGCCACCTTTTCAAATTTTGGTTGTATACTTCTATTATGGATTTATCACTAAAACCTAAGTTTGAATCAACTCCTTATGAAAAAATATTAATTGGAAGTGCCAAATACCATATAATTGCTGCTCCATACTCGAGCAATCAATGCATAGTTGGTGGCAAGACAAGCCAAACATAACTAGACGCGTGGTAGTTTATCCATTGATAGAACCGGTTGTAGCTTACCACAATTACGGGATTTTTTTTCAAAATTACAATCGTTGTTTCGAGAGAAAACAGTTTTTAAAACCATGTTATTGGGGTGTAGAACCACTGCGTCCATTGAATTGAACTTTTTTGGTAGACATTTAAAACCATAGTAATACTATAATTGTTAAGTTTGAATTCTCCGATTATGAAGTAGAAGGAGATGCTCGCTCATCACCAAGAAGCCCTAAGAGTAGACAGTAATGTTTGCTAGAACTGAAAGATATGAAGAGAAAGTGTTGACGGTTGTGAAAATTTAATAGAAGTATTGAAAGTTGAGCGAAGGGCTTGTATGTAATAGTACTTGAACCAAGGACGCACTCTTTGGCTCGCAACATCTGAAATGCATATTTAGGGTTGATTTACTGCAAATGCTAATGCTTATACGTTACCGGAGGAGAAACATCAGATTGAGGAAAGGACAGATTTTATAGCTTTTCAGTAGTTACAGGCTTCAAAAAAACATAGGTTCCATAGGAAAGTATATCTACAGAATCGCCCTAGAAGTTCGTGTTAGCCGCGTTAGGTTTTCTAAGTTTATATCGTACATTAAGTTAATAAGTGAGTGTAGTAAAAAGACTGGTATGATTGGTCAGAAGTGGCAGGTTGGGTTTCTTCCAGTGCTCGCTTGGATTCCTGACCGAGACAATAGTACGCACAGAGTACCACTCCTGAGATCCGCGGAACGTTCGGTGTAAAAATAATCACGTGTCAGGAATGGCCTTAGTCATTTGACCCATCTCCAGGTATTCACCTATCATCGAACAGCCATTACCACACATTGTCGAGACCACTGCATGATGGCCACAACGAAAGATAAGTTAAAATAAGATTATATGTTGAATAAATTACTTTAATATTTGTTATCAAATTATATTGTCCAGAATTTGTATAGCTTTTTCAACCGAATGGTCTAGTTTCCATTTTGTTTATTGTGATCGAGGTAAGTTCGGGAAGTTAAAGTCCACCATGAGACCATCCAAACGCCTTGGGACTTCGGAGACAAAAGAGGCCTTGTGTGCCTACCCCGAAAGTGACCGTCTTAACTAGTCCCTTTCTGGAACTAAGTGTCTCTCCCGAGGAAAAGAAGAGTAATAACACTTGTTTACAGCATTTGTGAACTCGGTAAGCTAATCATCATTTCTAATGTGAAATTTTATGCAGAATATAAAAAGGCCGTCAAAAGTAAAACAGTTTCGAGATATGGAAAAGAGTTGTTTTTTTTTATAAATGAACAAAAATACATTTACTTAAAAGAGAATATCTCCAACGCGTGAGATCCAATTACAAATATTTTGTCAGCAAATGAAACAAAATAAAATGTAACATCGATCTTCTCAACATTGCAATATTCTAAGAGTAATAGTTTCGACAGTATTTATAAGTAAATATAATTTTTAGCGAGATTTGTAAACAAAAATTGTGTTAAACATATGATTTATACCAAAATAACGTCAACGAAAATTATATTGCATAAAAAGCTTAGAGCCAAAGAAAAAATTAAGAAAATAAGGGCGCAATGGTGAAAAGTGGTTGAAAAATGAGGAAGTCATGCTGGTTTTTGGAAAAAGTGCAGGAATGCGAGAAAAAACAGAAATTCGAAAGAAATACGCCCATCTCTCTCTCTCTCTCTCTCTCTCACTCTCTTTCTCTCTCTCTCTCTCACACACACGCACACACACACACAAGATTTGGTTTGCCTACTGTTCTATTGTTTGGTAAGATATTCTGGCACCTTATTTTAGTATCTATTGCTAACCCTTCAAACAAAACAACTTGTGAGAGTTCGTTGTTCAGTTATCGGACTGAGAAAAATTAAAAATGTGCGCTATCAATACGAAAAACAGGATCGCCTTAAGGGCTTATGCTGAATCATTCTTGATGACAGTCATTACCTCAACATTTAGAATTGATAGAACTCAGAGTCGGTACTAGATATTAAAAATTTAATCACATCAGTTTTTATGCTTATTTGCTGTGAGCAATGTGATAGAGTTCGATTTGATGTTCATTCACTAATAATCGAGATTTACCAATTTGAAATAAAGCCAGTAAGATAAAAGATAGGAAAAAATACATGAAGCAGCGATTCACCTTAAGGCCGTGTGCTTTCATTTCCCCATCGGTGTAAAAACGGACAGTCTTGCCGTCGTTGGTCGTTTAAGTCTGAACTACTACTGCGGTCCATCGCAAGCTTGTGTCGACTCGGCTCGCCAACCAGCTGTAACACCTGAATCACTGGACTTCGTCGACAGGAATGCTGTGAAAGCCGAAGGTCTAGTGAATTAATTTGAATGTTTGAGCGCCCACCTTGAATCAATGTCACCCAAACAAGACAAATATTTTAATGTCTCATATAACCGGCCCTGCTGTTAAACAAGTTACCTGCCTAGCCCTTTCCAAAGTTATTTTACAGCGCGCATTTCCAATAATCTGCACTAAACTGTTTTTATTTTTTCCATGAGTTATACTCGCCAGCTGTGACAGCCAGGTGTGAACCATCGTATTCAGAATCAGCAACATACACAGAATGTGAATGGATCAGTTTTCGTATACAAAATGACTCATGCCCCGACTCATGCATTATCATTGTGTCCGCTGAGACAAACTTTTTTCGTCTCCTTTTGTGCCGTGGTCCGTATCGTTCGGTGAAGCGCATTCACCAGTGTAGTGAATGACGCCTGTATGTTTGCAAAGCAAACGAAACATGGGATTTATTCAATGTACCCAAAATCGGAAAGCCCTGAACAGAAGCGATAATCCGGACACCTCAAAATATGAATAAAACCTAAATTTCGCATTATATTTCCGTCGTAGTTGTTTATTTCAGATTCATGGGATGTGCATAAAATTTTCGAACTTTGCGCTTAGCTCCGTCCATTAGGGTTTGTACAGACTCTTCAGAAATCGTAGAAGCCGTCTTTGTCCAAATTTGCTGGAAGTGTTTGATGTCTTTGATTCCTTGCTTCTTTCCAGAAAGCTTCCGCTTCATCAGAGCCCAATATCTTTCGAATGGTCGTAGCTCTGTGCAAATTGGCGGGTTTGAGGTTTTTGGTACAATGTTCACTTGATTTGCTTGGTACCACTCCATCACAGTTTTAGCATAGTGGCATGATGTCAAATCGGGCCAGAACAAAGGTTGTTCTTTGTGACTTTTGATGACGGGTAGCAATCGCTTCTGCAGACACTCTTTCTGATAGATTTCCTTGTTGATTGTGCCTGTAGTGACGAAAGATTTACTCTTTTTGCCACATGTGCAAATTGCTTGCCACACAAGGTATTTTTTGGGAAATTTCGATGCCTTCTTCGTTCTGAAATGCTCAGCTGTAGCATTTCTGGCCATTGCAGAATAAAAAGCCAGCCCTGGAAGCTCCTTGAAATCCTCCAGGACATAAGTTTCATCGTTCATAACAACGCATGAAAACTTCGTCAAATATTCGCAGTACAAAGGTCGCGCCCGTGATTTTGCTGACAAGTTCTGTTTGTCGTTGCGATTTGAAACTGTTTTTACTTTATACGACTAAGTCCAAAACGTTGTTTTGATTTTTGGACAAAACCAGGCGAGATCCCTATTTTACGAGCCACCGTTTGAACGGAGAGATTTGGGTTTTTCGTTAATATCCTTTTCACCTTTCGGTCCATGGCAGGATCAGCGCGTCCAATGTTTTTGTCACTTTTCGGTTTTCTCTCCACCGTCAAACGTTCCGAAAATGATTTGAGCACATCGTGAACAGTGAATTTAGGCAAATACAATGTTTTTGCAAGGTCCCGTATTGACAAGTCAGGATGTGCAGTACGCCCGTACAAAAATCGCTCGCGCACTTGTTTTTCTTTCGTCGCCATTTTGAATACAAAACATGAAATGTAAACATCAATCAAAGTCTTTTTCATCATAGACTCTCAGCTATACCACAGTGAAATTTTTCATTCCTACGTGCTATATTTTAAAAGTTACAATTATTTGAAGGTGTCCGGATTAAAGTAGATACAGATTTTAGTGCAAATCTTGGAGAAAGCGTGACCAACATACCTTCTCTTACAGGAGTGACAGACGTCAGCAGATATCAAATTGCTGTCTTTGGCCAGGAGGATCTAGAATGGATCCATTCGTTACAACGTAGAATTGATGATCTAGATGTCGAACTGAAACGTCAAAAAGAGGTGCGTGAAACGGGTACCCAGACACCCGTTTTTACTTAACGATCAGTGCAAATCTGGAAAAGTTATGGTAAAACAAACTTGCCAGTTTAGAGGCATGGTCCATTTTAAGCTTCTAAAAACAAGGATCTCAAACATCCAGTCAAAATGCTGCATGTCACAATCAAGCGAACTGGAGCCTTTCATATTTCATTACTGGCTTACGGCGAACATCAGTAAACTCAAAATCACTCCATTGAAAGTTGCGCCCGATTTATCATCCGTCTCCCACCCCCATCGATCTGCACTGAACATCATTCATAAATCATTCCCATTAATACAAGATGCCATACATCACGATTCCAAGCCCCAAGCCTTCAGATTGATTAGGTCAATAAAAATAAATAAACCCTTCCAAAGGCCGAAAAAGGTCAACCGTCAACATGTTACCTGGCCATCCAGTTACGGTTCGTAAAACCCAACCCTTTCCGTTGCTTCAACCCAGTCCGAAACATGGTGCAGCCATGTCATGACAGTCGTAAACATACACAAAACTGTGTCAATTTTTACACGCTGAGATTCAATTTGTTTAATGGCTCCGGCCGACGGTCGCTCCCAAGCCGAGGGACTCGAGGGAAATCCATACACTTATGAACTCTCGCTCGTATTCATAAAAACCCTCCCCGCCGTTTCATCAGCCACTCAGTGACATGGCCCACAACTCGCCGAATTTGGATCACAGGCTGCTTTCGAAAGCTACGATAAAAGCTCCAGTTACTTATTTTATTAACGAAAGGAAAGTCAACTCCGGATACGATGATTAAGAATTGGACAATAAAAACCCACACACACATTCCCAAACATCAACGACCCTCATACGAGACGTCGGATGGCAAACACTAGGAAGAGGGATGGGTAGGCAACTACTACTGCTAATGTGATTTTCTCGCTTAAAATATCGTCCCGAGCCGTAAAATTTATGCCGCCTGATTCGACAGTATAACGACGGATAATAAAAGTCATCCTTTCGCTACTTCACCACCTAACTCCCTGCTCACAGCCCTGCACTGCAACCTTCGGACGACGACGGCGAGGATGCCTTCTGATTGTTGTGTCGCTTACTGGCTAGTTGACTGGCTCAATGGCCTGTCCTCTGCAGCTTGGTTTTATATTTAGTAAACTGGTGGCCACATCCAAGCAAACATAAACGACTCACCGCCGCCGCAGCCACCCACCCGCCCTTCTCGTGGTTTGGTCTATGTAGCTTGGGTAGGAGGATACAATAAATTACGTATAATTATGTTTATGTTTTACGACACTAATGCTGATAATCAACAGATATATGTGTATTTGTGTAGAGTGGCTCACTGAGGTGCACGAAAATTTATGAGTGCCGTATTTCATCCTATTAAAGGGTACGAGCGGCGTCATTTGTAAAGTGACTTCTTCTCCCCGGGTGGAAAATGACACGTTGAGTAAGTTTCGAAGCAAGTTCCGCTCATGGAAAAGACCGTATCATTTGCTCTATCCTTATCAGAACGCAAATCATTGAAACTTTGATGGTTGCAATTTTGGGCGCACTTCAGAAAACATAACGAACAGGAGTAAATATAAGATATTGAAACGCACTACAATTTTATTATAGAGTGAGAGTGTTTCCATTTAAACTTTTAGTTTGATAATTGAATGATGCACAGAAAATAAATTGAAAGGAATATATAATTTCTAGCATTGTCTAATGCACATAAGGAGTGTATCGAAAATAAGCTATCCACAAACTTTCTCTCAAATTATGTTGAAAACCGATATTTTATTGATACAAAAAATTGATCCTTTATTGTACGGGTAACTTGAACATAATGAAGACCGGGTGAAATTTAAGTTATTCCTTCACGAATTTTCGAACTTTGGATCGAATGCTCTTCATCAAGTTCCGGACAAGTGTTGCATCGCATTTTTTGGACGCTTGAGCCCAAATTTTTTTGAACTCCTGCATGTTCCCAACTACCAGTCTTCTTGAAGATCCTCTTCACGATTGCCCAGTAACGTTCGATGGGTCGAAGCTGAGGGCAATTTGGTGGATTGATATTTTTCTCAATGAAATCTATACCTTTTTCCGCAAGCCAATTGAGAGTGGTTTTGGCATAGTGAGCCGACGCTAAATCCGGCCAAAACAGTGGAGGTGTACTATGCTTCTTATATAAAGGCAACAATCTCTTCTGGAGACACTCAGATCGATAGATTTCCGCATTTATAGTTCCGGTAGTGTAAACAATGGTTGACTTCAAACCTTGCCATACCAGTACCTCTCGACCGAATTTCTCCACTTGAATCGACCTGTCCGCATCGTTCACATCCTCCCCAACGACGGCAGTAAAGTATTGTGGACCTGGAAGGGTTTTTGAGTCCTCCTTTACATAGGTCTCATCGTCCATCAAAACGCATGCATCCGACACTCCAAAGACGCGAATACAATTTCCGGGCCTTGTTTCTGATCGCTTCTTCTGTTCTGCACTTTGTTTCGAGATTTTCTGCTTCTTGTAGGTCTTTAGGTGGTTTCGCCTCTTGATACGCCGGATCATTCCGACACTGTTCCTGCTTTTTGGCCAAATCACGTATTGACATTGATTTGTTCTTCATGATTGAGATACCACTTTCTGCTCCATTTTCAGCTGAAAACCGGGTTTCTGCCTCTTCTTAGCTCATCCACAGAATAGTGTTCTAAACTTATTAATGATGGTTTTAACACTCGCATGATGAATTCCAAACCACTGCCAATTTTCGCATAGTAATATCCTTCTCACTTAGCCAGTGTCCAGAACCTTAATTTTCACTTTTCAATACGCGACATTTTGAAAACGCAGAATTTGAACCGCACAAACAAGTAAACAAAAGAAAGCTGACAGTCAAACAGGCTGTCAAACAGAGCAATTTTACCCAAGCAACACATCTCTGTTAAAATTGGTTGCAGAAACTTGATTGTGACTTAATTGAGTCACATTGCAGTTACTTTGACTTATTTGCAACAAGTGTGCTACTAGGGTACGCGTCTGTTAAAATTCTTTTTTTTTTTGTGTGCAGATGAAAATTTCGATAGTTTTTTTTTTCCATAAACAACAACATACTTTATTCGATGTCAACCAAAATCTCGGTTGAAGCTTTTATATAATAACTTCATCAAGCACGAATCTAAAATTTCATTTCATTTGCATAATTATAAAGCTTTTGCTTGAAATATTTCAGAAACATTTTGTATAAAGCGTTCGAAGTTCGACGACTGCTTTCATGTAATAATGAAAGCAGTCGTCGAACTTCGAACGCTTTATACACGGCAAATTATACCAATTCTTTAAATCAGGCAAACTTCTATCGTAAAGCACGCGGTTTATGGCAGGTGCAATGAGCACTGCGCATGCTCTCGAATAAAACTTTCCCGGGCTGCTTTTATCCTTGATAAAGCTTCAGCTTTTTTGGTTTTATTTTAGCAGTGTGTACTAAACAGATGCTTTTCCTGCTTGAACGAAATAGTTCACTTTGGGATACAAAAGATGGCGCTATTTTGAGTTTTATTTTCGTCAGCGGTTTTACTAGGGTGTAATAACGAAAGCTAAAAGGTCGATGGGGTTATATCTATACATACACAGTTTAAAAGAAACATTTAATTTTCAGCGTTTTCTAATAAAAATAATGGGATGCTAGATTGGCAGTTATTAATGGGGTATTTCATGTAAATTAAAGCTGGATATCGTCTAAATCATGCCTGGACGATTGCCAACAATGTTGTATTGCGCGTGAAATATTGCAAACCATTTCGGTTTTTCCGCTTGATTTGATTTGGGATTATTCGGGGTGAGATTTTATGGGCCTGTTAAAATTAATTATTTTCTCCTTTGTATAAGGAGTCTGCCTGACCCTTATAGACTCGAAAACTACTGACCTGATCGACGTGAGAATTTGAATACAAGTGTTTTTGGGACCTGGGAAGGTTTTTATGATAGTATTGACAGCTCCCGCTTCTAGAAGAGGCAGGAGGCTAAGGTGTAACAGTAACAATTGAAACATAGACTATTCGCATATTTCAGATACACAGATAAAAAGAAACATTGAATTTTCTGCGTTATCTAATGCACATAAAGGGAATGCTAGATTTGGCAGAAAATTATAGGATATTTCATGTAAATTTAAACCAGATAACGCCTGAATCTAGCTTGTTGTATGAAAAATTGCAAACATTGTTGTATGCAAACATTGTTCACGCCTCCTTTGGCTTGGAATTAAACGAAGCGAAATGTTACGCGTTTGTTAAAATTAATTATTTTTGTCTGTGTATACATTAAGAAAATAGTATTCTGTTTTAACTAAAACGTCCGACTTTATGTGAACTTTAGAGGTAAAATACATAAAACAAAAAATTCTCGATTTCGAAGAAATTTGCGGACTTTTCCCGAAATACGTTTTATCATCCGGCGCACAATATTCTCATCCATCGTTTTGGCAATCATTTTTTTTTTCTCATATTATTTTATACCGTTATTATCGAGATTTTCAGCCCTGGGCTGGTTCATCTCCCGTCTCAGTCACTCAAATACCTTTTAAGTGTTTTCGTAACTTGTCCGGGGGTGAAATTTGAACACGTGACCAGCCATGTCCAAACACTTCACTGCACGCCGAGCTTCTTTTTAACACGCTGGCGTGTGCATTATACGCCACAGTATTCGCCACTTTGACTTCGTGCCTCCAGACTAACACCCAAAGCGGTGGGTACAACACCAGTGTCAATGCTCGTGGTTTGGCTTCGGACACCGTGATTGATGTTTCGGCAAACACCACAGCCTAGTGTTTACGATTGTGTCCGATTGCGGAATACACGCGTGGTTTATTTATTTTCTTTCTAATCGAGCCGTGCTTGTTAAACTCAATCAATGCGCACGTCACACCGCCAAGAAAACAAACCAATAAGCCTATTATCAACTTTTAAGAATCATCCGACCAGCATTGCTCTATCCGTGGCAGCCAGTGTCATACTGGGTGTATGTTGAGAGCTTTCTTGTGATCGTAGCCAGTCGGTTCGTGTATTTTTCCAAAAACAAACACGGTGTCAAAAGCAATACACGAGCGTGTACACTCGTGTCGTGTCCTTTGCGTTGTGGGTTCATCTATAAGAACGAAACTAAAGTGGTGAATTACAGCCACATGGTGGTGTGTTTGCAGTCAAGTTTAGCTCTCGTGTAGAACGGTCTGGTGTTTTTACCAAGGCTGCTCGTGATTTGGCGGGAGAGGTATGGGTCTTAACCACTACGCCGGGGTCACCCCCTTTGGGCAATCTTATTCCACTTGGTTTTCAATTCATTGATGCTTTTGACGACACTGCCAATCACCTTCAGCTTCTTCTCCATAATAGCCCAAAATCTCATTATTGATCTGAGCTGAGGACAGTTTGGTGGGTTGAGTTCTTTCGGTATAAACTAAATCCTGTTGGTTTCATACCACTGTATCACACAGTTTTACTGTAGTAACTGCTTGCAAGATCTGGCAAAAACATGACGGGTTCATTGTGGGATCTGATGCATGGCAATATTCGCTTTTGGAGACATTCCGTTCTGTACAGCTCTGAATTAAGTGTCTTATCAGTGATGAAAACCTTGGTCTGCCTACCGCAGCAACAGATGCCTTGCCAAATCATGTTTTACGTGCAAGTTTATCTGCAAATACAAACTTGAATTTGGCAGAAACATCTCCCCGAACCGTAGGCAAGTAAGATTTGTGTCCCGGTAGCTATTTAAAATTGGCCTTTTTCATAGGTTTCATCACCCATGAAGAGACAGCCATTGAATTTTGTCAACACCTGATCATACAGTTTTCTGGCACGGATTCTGGCCACATTGTTCTGCTCATGATCCCTATTTAGTTGTCTACAGGCACAGTATGACTTGAAGCCTTCCCGGAGACAAATCTGTTGATCGATACTGCGTGCGGCGCGAAACTTTTTGGCCAAATAAGCGGTCTGAGATGTTGGGGTTTGCCTCATTGTTCATAACAACTTTGTCCCGCATTTGAGGGTTGACAGTACCCGCCCGACGCTTGCTTTGAGGCTTTCTTCATTTTATTATCTTTCTTTATTAGTTATCAACAAAAGTGTTGGAGTAGATCTTACGGTTTAGGTTGGCCCAGAAATTCTCGATGGGACGCAGATGGGGGACGTTGGGCGGGTTCATCGAATTGGGTACCATATCGATATTCAGCCGCTCCATCTTCTCCAACGATCGCTTCGAGTAGTGGGCCGACGCCAGATCCGGCCAGAACACCTCGTCTTTGCCCTTATGGTATTTCCTGATGAACGGCGGAACTTCCGGCAGGCATTTCGTACTATAAATTTCCCCGTTCACGATCAGTCCAGAGCGAAAAAAGATCGGCTTTGACATCCCCTTCTCGCTGATTGTCAGCGACAGCAGCACCTTCTTGGGAAACTTGATGTGTGAAATGAACTTCACCTCGGAGCTCACTTCTATCGTGGGGAAGCAAAATACGAAGTGCCCTGCCAGTCGTTGCCATCCAGGGTGAGATAGGTCTCGTCGTCCATCACCCCCGCCACGTCGCGATTCACCGGGAAATTCTAGTTGACCATCTTATTCAGCCACATCCGTATCTCCGAAACCAGTGAACGCGACTTCCGCTTCTTGACGTGTATGTTCATGTTTGTCAGGTACTTTTTCACTGTTTGGCCGGTTGAACCGACCTCCTGGTCAAGCGCACTCAGCGATGTAGCCACTTTTTCCTCGGTCTTCCTCTTCAGCATCCTGTGGAGCTTCTTGTCGCTAAGGGCCGTCGGCCGTCCGGAACCGGGCTTTCTTTCAATGCTCTGATTGTAGTCTAATAGTGCCAATATGTTGTAGATGTCGGAACGGGCATATCCGGCGTCTACAAAGTGCCGCACGATGTCCGTTTACGACGCGGCGGGGTGCCGTTTGATGAACGCGCAAACTTCTGAACGGAGTTGCTTCACTGTTTTTGCCATCACGGTAAGAGCTCGACTGATAGAGCTGTCAAATTCTGTCTGCTGACTTGTGGGTTACTATGATTGATGCTGCATGTGTAGTTTTGTCGGTGCGGGTGAAGGTAAACCCATGAAAAATTGTCAATTTTTGTCCATTTTGTTGAATGTTAACGTTATAGACTTGCGCTCATTGAGAATGCGTTACCTCCTTGCATTATACTCGTATTTAATAAAGTATGCTAAAAATGAATCTGTAAATATTATGGTGCGCGTTTATTAAACATATTACGACGTTTTTGATGTAGCTATGTCACTAAAACTATACATAAAAAAAACCGTAAGAGCTCGAAACATACCATTGTAGTGCTTATTTGAGTGTGAGAATGTACCAATGATGGAGGATTATTTCTAGATTATTGTATTCATTTGATCGATCTACAACAACTTGGCTCTTACAAACTTATTTCAATTCATCGAAATCACAAACATTGAGAAAGTTGTTAGTAATGTTCAAAACCAAAGATATGATACACAGATTTATCTAGATTGGCACAGGTTTTTTTCATTTTTTTCATACAGTTACAGATTTTTTGTAAAGATTGCAGATTTTCTGGAGAAACCAAAATTTTCTAGATTTTTGGCAATTTCTTGTCCTCTCAAAAACTTCAAATTTAAAAAATGAGTTCTCTTTAGGATTGAATTTTATACCAACTCTGCTTTCAATGTGCTGTTTTAGGCCCATGAAGTAAAAGAAAACAATTTACATTGAATCTGACATTACAGTTACAGATGTTTGTGTGTGTGCCTCAAAATGATTTGAAAATTTTATAGAATTTTCCAAAAATTCTATTGAAAGTTCTCAGACTATGCCCTGAGTTATTCCTTCTAGCATTTCTATAGACATTCTTAGGAGTTTGTAGCATTCTAGCATTCTTGTAGGCAGGGATTCTTCCAGTTTCTTCTGGCATTTCATCGGCAGTTTTTCAAAACTTTCAGATCATGAAACTTTGGAGAAATACCTGAACTTGTTAAGTTTTGTGATTCTAAACGACTCCCTGGCGGACACTTTAAATAACTATACAAAAACTACAAGGTAGTTCCTGACGTAATTCTTGGAGAATTATGATATTATGGAGAAATTTAAAAATAATTTTCTGCACGAATTCCATCATTTAATATATTTCATTCTTAACATAAAAAAGTTAAGTAAAAAAGTAAAAAAGTAGTTTTACTCTTTAAATTTTGTCTAGGATTCTTACACATAGTTCGCCAGAAAGTTCTTTAATAATTTCTTCAATTATTCCGCGGGGAAAGTGTGTGCTTCAAAGTTCTTCAAGAGATTGCTCCAAAAATTTCGGCAGAGTTTCCTGCTGGGATTTCTACAAAAATACTGTTCATCCAATTTAGAAGTATTTTCTTGCATTCATGCAGAGGAATTTTGGGTAGTAGGAATAATATTCTCCATAGTTAGTTTTGCTATTCGAATCGTTTATTTCGAACGTGTAATTTTGTTATCTCTACTATAGTCTTGCAGTGCAAAACCCTAGAATATTTTGCGCTCTTGTTAAACAGTTTCAGATCGATGGCACCAATTAATAAAAAAGGCTTTTGGGTTTTGGATCAGATGGAGCATTGGTAATTATGGGTTCTTTTGTTTTTGGCCCAATTTGGAATCATTCCGATCGGTCAAGAAGCTGTTGAAAAGTGACTGTCCACATATGATAATTATCAAATGTACTGACTTCTTCTGTACGCTACGCATGCGAAAACTTGCCATTGTACTTGGAACAGTTTATCCGATCCGATAAAATGCAAGAAATTCGAGATGATAAAAACTATCTTGGAATTTAAGCCTTGGAAAGATTTGCATCCATCTGCCACCATGCTCATGTTATTTTTCTCGTTCCAATCCAACTGCGACAAAAATCAAACCGTACAGCGCATTTTCTATCACCTAATGAACAGATAACGCAGCCACTTCTTCGGTTCTTAAGCTAAGTTTTGCCTCTCATCAACAACGAATAGTATCTTCCAATCAGAGGCTCCAGAATTCCCGAAAATATGCAATCAGCTAAAATATCGCTAATGGTTCTCCTTGCAAATATTTGTGAGTATGATCACATAACACACCGGGCGGATTTCCCAGGAGCAGACCGAATGGATTTCAGGCCAACGAAAATGAGTTTCGTGCGCTAAGGACGACAATTATCTGCAAGGACATCGAGGTGGACGAATCGGATGACTTGCAAACTGGGTTTTCCCTTGCTTAGAAAGTTCATTTCGAACTTTCTACTAATTCCTGTACTACTAATTTTCTGTAGTAAGAAGATCCGTAGGAATAACTGCACCTAAGCCCTATTGAAAATACCGTTTTGGATCAGATAATCAAAATAAATGTGTTTTTAAGATATATCTGGTTTATTTTGCATTGAGGTACCTGAAAAGTTTTCATACTAACACAGATGAAAATTTTTTTTTGGCTAAAATTAAAGATGGGAACGTAAAATAATGTGGCAACCCAGTATGCAACACTGTTCCAACAGCTGTAAAATTTAAACAAAATGACATCTTTTCCAAATGGTCTATCGGTAATTTCAGTCCCTTTTCTGGGCTACCAATTTGTTTCCAAGGAGTTGCGTTGTGAATTAATATTAGTATTAACTAGAAATGAGAAGCAAAATTAGTATTTTTTATTTAATTCCAACTACCTTTACTGCTTATCTTCACAGATACGCGTATTTCTTCTCGACTATTAGTACACGACACTGAAGAAGTCTTCACATAGTAGACGAAATAAACGTATCTGTTAAGATGCCCTAGCAGCACACTTTTGGCAAACCATTAAAAGTAACTTAAATGTGACTAAACTAGGTAAAAATCAAGTTGCTCCAACTAATTTTTGCGGTTGGGTGTTGCTTGAGTAAGCAATCAAGGAAGTTGGAATTATATGAAAAATACTAGTTTTTGTTCACATTTCTAGTTATAGGTATTTCACTTAACAGCTCACACTTTCTAGGATTAGTATAAGTTAATATACATCAAATCTGTGGTCAATTCCTAGATATCTTTTTCTCTTTAAATAAATTTTGAGCTCAAATGAATGCAAATTGATTACGTAGAAATCAACTATCAAGTAATTGAAATTTGTAGCAACAATATACAATCCAAAATCCCTCGTTTCAGAACCACAAATGACGCCCGCTTCCGTGTAATGTTTGCTATAGCATTTATGTGTACATCGCAGGATGAGTTGTTCCACACGCATCGATGGAACGCTATTCTGAAACAGCGGTAACTTCCAAACCGTTCGACATTTGGTGAGCAGCATTGGTTTACTGGTCGGTCATGGGAATCTACTTTGAAATCAGTCTAATCGGATTAGGGATGCGTTCCCGTTGTTCATCATCGTTACCCTTCCAAGGGCGAATTGTCTTTGAAAAAGTGCAATGGACCATGCACCCGCTTGCCACAGACACAAATGCAGGGATCGCTATAACGAGCGGTGCTGTCTAGAGAGACTTCGTAGTGCGTGCCATGCCACTCTTGTCTATCATGCCGGGATTGACTATGTAACTGAGCGACATGATGTGATACCTGCAATGGAATGCAGTTCCGATGAAAATGTAATACCCGAAGAAGGCATTATGAGAGAAGAATATTGATTCCCACAGGGAACAGCCATCAATTACGTCACGCTTTAAGAACGAGGGTGGTTCGGGATACTGCGGTGATCCATACAAACATTTTTTGATGTTCATACAAAATACGTGACGAGGGAGTTGGGTTGAAAGTGTTTTTGTTTTGCGTGACGTACTTGGTGGCCGTTCTCATACAGAGCCAAAACAATGGGAAGGAACATCAAAAAGAAGAATCGGTCCATTGCTCGTATCACTTGAGATTTCCAAAAATTCAAGGACGAAACTTCTCCTGTGCATCGTTCCCAGAAATAATTCATAATGATTTGCTAGGTGCGTTTTAATAGATTATACCATTGGATCAATGAAAAACAAATGTAAGGACCAGTGGTGATTAATTAATAGATCTTGCAAAACCTCTGCTGTACATATTAATTTTAAGCAAACACCAGTTATAGAAAGCGGTAAGAAGAAAATGTCACCTCCTTTTCACCGACAAGTTTGAACAGTTCAGAGGTTGCGTTTAGTTTAATTCTCGAATAATTCATGCTACGATATCCAACTAATCCACGCGGTAGAGCTAACATTCCTCTACCAGATGCTGTTTGCAATTCACAAGAGTGTATTGATATTCGTGAGAAAGCAACGTTAAAACTCATTGTTTACAATTGGCTTTTAGGCCTAAATCATGAATTACTCCAGAATTGTTCATATATCCATACAAGGTGTAAGTATTTATTCTGATAACACTGGTCGACAGAGATTCCTGCACGCAGAGATATATGCCAGTTTCCGTTAGCTTGGGTCCCAAAACCAATGAATGTCGTATTTTGACCACAGGTGATTTCGTATATTGAACTTCAGGTGATATCTTTTGAGAACCTCAACATAAATGTAAATTCTCCAGAAGTATTTTTGCAAAAAAAAAGTGTGTCGATCCGACTTCACCAGAAAAAGTTATGACCGCTGAAAGGCAGCATATTTTAAGCAAAAAAAAAAAGAAGAAAAGTACAGTAAACCCCCCCGACATGTGTGGATTCCCTGGATGATAGTCTCAAATGATAAATGACCTTGGTTGTGTCATCAGATAATATCTTGTGATCCTTCGTATATAGAAGGTTACTTCTTTCAGCAAAATAGTTCACTAAATCAAGGCCTTAGGGATGGCAAACCTAAAAGTTCTGAGTTATCTCACTAAATGGCGCTAGTGTGCTTGTAAAATTACTTTTTACCCTGAATCCCTCGATTCTTGACATAGAGCTGTCATAGAGTCTTCGACAAATATATTTGGCTGATTGGGGCCTTTCGGATGGTGTTAAAATTAGTTCATAACTCTTTCGCTGCGTGGCGCTATTGTGCATGTGAACTTATTTAACATCTCTATTTTAATATCAAGATCTTCTATGAATTCATTGTTTACAGGAAATTTATTCGGGTAACCCTGGTCTTCCAAACAGTCGACTTCATAATTCAGAATTATTTCACTGCGTGGCGCTGGTCTGCCTATGAACTATGTAATGAATGTTTACCGCTAGTGTACATAAGTGGCTGATAACCCCAATATGGACATTTTTGGTACGTTCTTCTGACAACTTCGGGTTATTCTTCGGAAAAGTTCTTCACAAAACTTCTGGTAAGTCCTTAAGATGACTTCATGGAAGTTCTTCATAGACATTCGGGAAGTTCTTGAGAAAACTTCAGGAACTCCTGCAGAGAACTTCATGGAAGTTCTAGAGGTAACTTTAGTGAAGTTCTGCAGAGAATTTCAGGCAGTTCTACAAACTGCTCCGGATTATTAGAAGCTCTGCATTAGCTTTTGTTAAGCTCGGACAAGTAACTTGAGTACACTTGAGTGAAGATATATCCTTAGTAGCATACTCGTTGTCATTTGGTTGATATGACATAAATATGACTTGCTTAGTCATAATAGTGAGGTACTTGGAATAATACCAGGCACGTCTACTACTCCGAAGATTTGCAAACGAAAAAATAAATGATTCTGCCAGGAACAGAAGTGAAAACTGAAGGAGAGACAGGATGGCTCGGCTATTGAAGTACATTCATTGCGGATGCCGGGATGTCTCACTATCCATTCAAGGAATATTTATAGAAGCGTTAAATCTAAGGTACTGTCTAAAATTAGTGCTATCTTTCGTGTTAATTTTTCTACATAATTTGAATGCAATGGGTTGGGAAAGAGACTAAGTCTACACATTTTTTGTTAAGGAAAATTTCGCAACTCCCTGGGCATACAGTATGATTGTACTTGCCACGCAATCATACTTATGAACAAATGGTACCTAGCATCGAAAGCTTTCAATTAATAACTGTGGAAGTGCATTTAGGTCACTAAGTTGAGAGCAAGCAATAAGCAAATTTTGAAAGCAATAAGCTTTAAATGCTAAATAAGTAGAGTAAGAAAGGGACACCGAATTGAATCAATTGGGATGGGAAGAGTGGAATTGCTACCTCCCTATTGAAAACGTTCCGTGATTTTACGGTGGGCTTTTTTTGCCACTCAGCAAATTCAGACAGTAAATTCATAGTTGTTCTAGATCTCAATCTACAAATGGTGCACATGTACACACGAGATCCGCGTAATTTAGTAAATTTACCTAAACACTACCCTAGCAAAGTAAATGAAAAAACTGATATCAAATAAGTAAGGCTTGCTTCATTTAGAATTGGAACAAACTTTTGCTCATATTGTGGCGCTCCTGGTGGACGGATTTGGAAGTTCTTGGCACCCACGTGTCGACCATAAAACAGAATAGTGTGGCCAAAATTCGTGCTCGGAAGCTATACGACCAGGTGCTTACCAAGTTCGACGGGTGTCTTCTGATGGACGATGAAACCTATGTCAAGGCTGACTTCGGGCAAATCCCAGGTCAAAAATTTAACTTGTCAACAGCTCGGGGGGATGTTCCAGCCAAATTTAAATTTGTTTTTGCCGACAAATTTGCACGAAAATTCATGATTTGGCAGGGCATTTACAGCTGTGGCAAAAAAACGGAAGTTTTCGTTACAAATAAGACAATGACGTCGGAACTATACCAAAAAGAGTGTCTCCAAAAACGAATTTTGCCGTTCATTCGATCCCACGACCATCCCGTAATGTTTTGGCCAGATTTGGCAAGCTGTCATTACAGAATGACAAGCTGTCGTTCAAGAATGGTATGCAGAGAAAGGGGTCCAGGTTGTTCCGAAAGACCTTAATCCACCCAACTGCCCCCAGTTCCGCCCTATTGAGAAATACTGGGCAATCATGAAGAGGAGACTCAAGGCAAAGGGAAAGGTTGTCAAAGACATCAATCAGATGAAGACCTGGTGGAATAAGATAGCTAAAACAATGGACGAAGAAGGTGTGCACCGCCTAATGAGCCGTGTTATAGGAAAAATTCAAGAATTCCTTCGAAACCGTGACGAATAATTTTATCCGTATTTTTTCTTAAAAGTATGAAGAAAACGCTACATTTGTATAAAAAAAGATCTAGAATTCAATAATAAATAACTGAAATACAGGCAATTGTTTTTGTTTCAATTCTATCTGAAGCAAGCTCTAACAAGTTTTGCTATCTCAGATATCATTTTGAACTCACCTGTTATCACATAACAAATTTAGTTATCATCATTGACTTGTTTTGTTATCATTTGTAATCAATTTTTAACGAAGATTGTTGACGAACGTTACTGAATTCTAACAGCATGCTGACGACTGCTGGATGTTACCTGCATATCATGGATTTGAAATTGAGAAAAGCACTGCTTCAGTTATTAGTGTATTAATTAGATATCATGTTGATTACACAATTTGAAATTATCTCAAGAAATTTGTTCATATCCCAAAATTTATTATCAATATGAACTTGATGATAATAAAACGAGCTCATATTGTGATATCCAGCAAATATTCATTTGTTACGTCTTTTGTTATTTTGGCTGTTTATTCAGCCTAAATGATACAATATTTAGTGATCAAACACGGATAATCTGATATTAGAACTTGTTATCAATTTGGTATAAACCTTTGCTCGGGTAGCGCAGCAAAATGAGGTTATTCTGAATTTTAAAGACTTCCTGTTTTAAAATAAACTATAAACCCTGTCCCCGGGTACTCGGGTACCCTGTCGATTACATAAGGGTTAAATGGTTATAACTATAACCGGCAAAGTCGGATTGAAACGTTTTCTTCGGCAAAGTTGCACGTTAAATACTCTTACCTTAGCAATCAGTCTAAGGCCGGCGTGGCCTCTGCTGTACACAGAAGTTGTTTCCATTCTATTCGGTCCATGGCTGTCACTGGCCACGTTAAATGCTATGAAATATAAAAAAAACACTTCTGGAGCATTTACATTGAAGCTGAGGCAGTTACTTAAGTGGTTCTTAAATAATATAAAAATTTCAATTTTTGCAAATTTGAAAAATGCAAATCGCTTCAAGTCAAAATAAGGTGCTTGGTGGTTTTGGGACCCAAGTAATATGAAATCAGCATGGAGTTCTGGAACTCAAACTTTTTTTTACGATTTTGTCAAATGAATTTTAAAAAGCAGAAAACTGCAACACAAAGTGCTGATCAAAAGCCGTGGGCAATAACCAGAGCCAGAGAGTTATACAGCCGACTTTTGAAATGCCCGTTTACCTGCATTTTGATCGATAAACATTAGTCAGAAGTTTCTCGTGTGGCAGGCAATTGTTTTCCTCGGCTCGAAGTCATCGATTTCTTGTAGGATAATCTTTAATATTTCACAAACCAGATATCACAGATATCAATCGACTCACAAAGACAGTTAAACCAATGGAAAATACGGAGTTTTGGAAAAGCTTACGCCGTGCATACTTGTGCCAGCTTCTACCAGCCGTTCCCATCGACATTGAAAAGTAAGTGATCGTTGAAGACCAACCCCCTGATGGGAGGAATTCTCAAATTTGAAAATGGCAAAACTTGAAACTTGAAATTTGAAAACGGCAGAAGGATTTTTTGTTTACACAGTGTAGAAAATGTGCACCTTACCAATGCATAACAACAACAAGCCAGAGTCAACCATTTAGATTAATTGAATGCTATTCTTAACTTCTTCCAGCGAAGAGGTATTTTTTCTGTTTTTTAGTGAGTCAATAACATCCTGCATGGGTGAGGATGTTGGATACTTTGACCACCGAAAGTTTCAATTTACGCGTACAAATAACAGCATCGATAGAGTGAACCCACGCGAAAGATCAAGGTATCGTTATCACTACTATCATCTTTTGAAAACTAATGTCGAGAGTCGAGTATTAGTACCTGACACTGAAGAAGTCTGCACATTGTAGACGAAATACGCGTATCTGTCAAGATAATCAATAGAGGTTTTTGGAGTTAAATGGAACTTACTAATCTTCGCATTTTCTAGTCAATCTACCGACTGCCGGTTAAGAAAAAACCATCATTTGATAAGTGAGCAGTATTCTTACAATGCCGTTTATTAAAAACCCCTCGAAAAACAGAGTCTCAGGTATGCTTAGTTTGATTAACAAGAAATTGTTTGTATCTCTATCATTAAATCGCTAGTAGAAGTTTGCCACTAAACTAATTGGTTATATGAATAATGTTACTGAAATTATTATTATTCTCAAGTCAAGTTATAGTTGCTAGAAAAAACAACATAACTTTATTTTTAATACAAAAAATTTCAGCCACGGAGAAACCCCATCCACTGGTTGTTGAATATAAAATACTAAAAATACAATCCAACTCACAGTCCCGCTGCACAAAGTTGAATTATTTCAACTCAGGGGAACGATTTAAAACATTACATGCTCCAACACTCGTTAAGCTATCCTATTTGGCCCAACCATTTCTGATTAATTTCCTCCAGCAATAGGAACCGTTTCTTCAGCTCCCCCAACGAAAATAATCCGTGACGGGAGATATTTTTGTTTCATCCAGTTTTATTGACATCCACCTAAGCAAATAATCCCCATGCTTGAAGTTAGCGGATTGTTGATCCTCAGCCAAACCAAACTCACCCGAGAATCGAGCATCGTAGGTAGGCGTGCCCCACTCGTAGGAGGGACCCCAGGGCAAACCGATGAAGAGTCAATAGAGCAAAACAAGAAAATCTCCGGGAAAGGGAGCCCTCATTGCACAGAAGACAATAACAATCCTTCCTAGTAGAAACGGAATCGGATCAATTCATCTTTGGTAAGAGCGAACCTTACTTTAGCATTTTCATCATTTGACGTTCGGTTTAATCTTGGCCTGTTCTATAGACAATTCGTAGATTTTTTGTTTGTTTTTTTTGGTGATGGTCAAATGTGCTTCCAGTCAAGTTTTACTGCACCTATCAGCTTATGAATATTTCAGTCATTCGGTCATTTTATCAAACTAATCATATACCCTAGTCACACTAACAAAATCAGCAGCTTTGGATACAGTACAGTTGACAAATTGAGTACAGTGGATATCAGGAGATGAAATACAAGTCTGCAATGGAAAGAAGTTTTAGTTTATATCACGAAATCAAAAGTAGGACTAACGAATTTTTTCGTTGTTTACCGCAACTGATTTGTACGTTTTATGTAGCAACTTTCGTAATTAATGCCACACGCGCTACTGTTAAACGCACGAAGCATTTGTTGACGCAGAAAGAACATTTGTGCATTGTACGAAAACAATACAAAGAGCAACGAATATTTTGTTACAAATTTAAAAAAAAAATTCTCTCATTACTGGTGGTTTCATTACTGACTGACATATTTACTATATGGACTCGAAATTTTACTGAGAAAAAAAACGCAACCACGTGGAGTTCTCTAGCGTTTTTACTAATGTTTCTGACATGGTTTTCGACCCCGTATTTTTAGGAAGAGCTGTCTTTGAATTCGTGGTTGATATTTCTACCCCACGGTTACTCGTAAGAAGATACTGATTTATGAGTATGAAGTTATTACCCTCTACAGCGCTTTTATTTTAACTTTGGGATGAATAAATTATTCCCGCTCATCCCAGCAGTAAAACCAACATGCATGAAGTACGATCATAAAGTTTTCACGAATTTTCAGTGTAAAGAACACAAACTGCATTTTAATTCAGTTTTAGTTGTTTATTTAGGTTCATGGGACATGATTGAGGACTCTTGAACTCGTCAAAACAAATTAACCCGGCATAAGCAGGAACTTTTCAAACTGCACACTTAACTCAATCCATGATTGTATGCATAGACTCTTCAGATACCGTGATTACCGTCTTTGTCCAAATTTATTGGAAATGTTTGATATCTTTGATTGCTTGTTTCTATTCAGAAAGCTTCCGCTTCATTCGAGCCCAAAATCTCTCAATTTAAGTTAACTCAATTTGGTGGATTTGCAGTTCTGCACAAATTTCAACCTGGAGGAGGAGCAAATAATCCTGGATCGGCGACACCTATTAACACATCCAATCGGGTCGTTCTAGCGACAGGAAATACCAGGTCCACCCAGTGTCTACCGCCATCCATCAGCTCGATTGCACAGTTCGGAAGCCAGCCAATGCAATTGGGTCACGAAAGCCAACCGTCACAGGTATCTAGTAGCATAAGAAATTTTGCACCAGTGGTCAGTTTTCCACAATATAACCCACACACTTCGCAAGCGTCACTCGGTGCCCCGACGAGGGCATCCAATGATAATTGGCACCAAATTCTCATGAACTCGCTGCACGACATGTTATGCCGAAGGAATTACCGACGTTAAGTGATTATCCGGAAGATTGGCCCATGTTTTAAAGTGCCTTTAACACCCCCACTGAAGCATGTAGCTACAGTAATGTCGAAAATCTCGGTCGGTTACTACGGTGTCTGAAGGATGGTACGCTGGAGGCTGCTCGCAGCCGCTTCTTGTTGCCTGCATCAGTGCCGCAAGTCATTCAAACGCTGCAACTGCTATACGGTCGTCCGGAACAGGTAATCTACGCGCTGTTCCTAAAGGTTCGTGGTTCCAGTGCCAAAAACGGATAATTTGTCACCTTCGGCATGAAAGTGCACAACTTCTGTGAGCATCTGGAGGCAGCGGGACAAGTTCTACTTATATCAAATCCGGTGCTACTTCAAGAGATCGTGGATAAGTAACCAGCCAATTTGAAGCCCGATTGGGTATCTTTTAAGCGATAGTTCCAGGTGACCGATCTCAGTGTATTTAGTCTGTGCACGGTAAATCTAGTTTTGGCGGCAGCTGAAGTCACACTTACGCTGGATCCAAGGGAAGTCAAGAAGAAGAAGGAGGAGAAGCAGAGAGGTTTCGTGAATGCACCTTCAACTTCATCAGGAACAACAGTTGCTGAGTCACCAAAGGTGGAATTCGCGAAAACCACTTCGCCGATAAGGGAACGTCCATTAATTACGTCACGCAAAAAATGAATTTTTATAACCACCCCCCCCCCCCCCCCCATTGTCACGTTTTTTGTATGGACCTTCAATTTTTTTATGTATGGATCGTCACGTTTTCCCAAACCCTCCCTCCCCCCTTACTGCGTGACGTAATTAATGGACCTTCCCTAACCTGCTTGTTCTGCGGCAATCCAAATCATCGGGAGTGTGATGTTTTCAAGATGCTGGAACGGGATGATCGTTGGGAAGTCGTCTACAATCATTATTTGCGTCATCATCCACTTCTACACGGTGATTCGGGGAGCTCCTCGATTACCATCGCAGAATGTACGATCCGTGCAGTGGAGTCATCCCACCGAAGGCGTAAATACTCATCACAGCTGGAGGTCTACGTTGTTTTGGCTGTTACCGGTGCGGCTATTCAGCAAAGGACGTAGCATCAAAACACTAGCGTTCATCGATGAACGTTCGTCAGTCACGCTTCTGGAGAAGAGGATAGCTGATGCACTGCACGTTGAAGGACCAGGAAAGCGCCTCTGTCTGACCTGGACGAGTAGCGTTAGCTAAGAGGAAGAAGGTTCCCAACAGGTAGAGGTGGAGATTTCCGGTATTGAAGGAAGTAAACGGTATCTATTGGAAGACGTCCGGACCGTCGAGTCCTTAGCACTACAGGCACAAACACTATGTTACGAACAACTGGCTGCTCGTTTTGTACATCCAAAGCTCCGGGAATACTCATCGGAGCGAGGATACACTTACGCACCTCAGCGATACCGGTAGCGAACCGTCGGCGAAGCGATCAATGGATCCCCACCGAAGGTCGACTACGCGGTTGCAACATTTCGTGGTTGCGACGTGATAATAACGCAGAGCTGGTGAAACAGTACTTTACAGTTGAGAATGTGGGCGTTTCGGTGGATCGCAGCCCCGACTTTGACGATGACAAGCGAGCAAGAGCAATTCTCGAACGGAAAACTAAGCGTTTCGATGGTGCATTCGAGATCACACTTCTATGGCGCTACGATGCCTTCGAGTTCCCGTACAGCTACGATGTGACAGTTCAGCGATTGCAATGCTTGCAGGGACGCTTAAACGCAGATCCAGTTTTGAATGACAACGTTCAGTGACAAATAGATCAATACCAGCAGATGGTCTACATTCACGAGGCTACGGAAGAGGAGTTGGAAGCAGCCTCTCCACACAGGTTGTGGTATCTTTCCGTAGGCATTGTACGGAATACGAAGAAACCACCGAAGATCCGAATTGTTTGGGATGCAGCGGCTACCAGACGTTCTCTACGGCTTCCGTGAGCTCAAAATCGCTGTCGTACAGTTATTTCTCAAGTTCTCCGAGAAGGTACAAGCGATGAAGACCTTCGTAATAGACGTAGCGACCATCGGCGCGGCTAGTTCACCATGTTCGGCACAATTTGTGAAGAATCTGAATGCGGCAAAAATGCAGCGCAGTATTCCAGGGCAACGGAGGCAATCCAGCGACGGCATTATGTTGAGGATTATTTACATTGCTTGCTGGAAGGAAAAGACGTTTTCTCCAGCGATATCAACGTGGAGACAGTCATCCCAACTAAGCAAAACATCCTGCGGTGCGTTATGAGCCAGTTTGATCCACTAGGACTCCTTAGTCATTTTCTAATCCATGTCCGCGTTATCATCCAAGAAATCTGGCACACCAATGTTGGTTGGGACGAAACGGTAGACGGTACTATCCATGAACGGTGAAGCTTATGAATATCAAAATTCAAGGAACTCGGGTCACTACAGATACCACGTGCCTACTTTTCAGACGCAGAATCGACGACCTGCAGCTACACATCTTCATCGATGGCAGCGAGACTGACTATGCGTGCGTTACCTACTTCAGGGCCATCATCCTTGGCGAATACCGGTGTGCCCTTATCGGCGGAAAGGCAAAAATAGCACCGTCGAAACCGATATCCAGCCGAAATAAGACCGTGCCACGTACATCTGGAGGCATCGTACGACGAACCCATCGATTGGAACAGCTTTTAGAAACTGGAAAGACTACGGTGAACAGTCTCTTATGTACACCGCTTCGTAGACAACTGCCTACGCAAAACAACCGAACAAACACTACAGACGTTGTTTATCTCCCGTGATGAATTCAGGAAGGCTGAAAACACGAACTGGCGATGCGCGCAACAAACCACATTCCCAGAAAAGATGCTCTAGCTTCAGAAGGCAAGAGAAGGACATGCCTCGAAACTAAATCGAACCAGTCGACTATACAAGTTGTCACCGTTTCGTGACGAATGGAGTGTCGCTCGAATAGATACATGAATCGCCAGAGTAATTTTCGGCAAATTTCGTTTCATAAAGCGAAACCATGGTGCCTGGGTGAGGTTCAACTTCCTGATGCGTGACTTAGTCCATATACCCGACCATTCAGCTTCATTGGATTAGATTATTTCGGCTCAATCCAGGTCTAAACGATGAGTGGCACTGTTTACCTGCCTTACCATCCGAGCCGTTCACTTAGAGGTTGTTCATTCTCTGTCGACCGAAGCCTGTAAGATGGTGATAAGATGGTGATAAGACGGTTCGTAGTACAACGATGATCACCCTTGGAAATCAGGAGCGATAACGGTACCAATATTATCGGCGCTAACCTCGAGATGCGGCTGCAAAACCGGGAGATGAACCAGCAGCTGTCTGCCGTCTTTGCCAATGCAGTCACCAAATCGGTGTTCAATCCCCCGCCAGCTCCGCACATGGGCGGATCATGGGAGACTCGTCAATCAAAGTCGCCTTCTCTACTCTATCGACTACCAGAAATCCCGATGACGATACTCTTCTCACGTTAATGATCGAAGCGGAAGGGATCGTCAACTCCTAGCCGTTGATTTTCCTGCCACTAGAAGCAGAATCGCAGGAGGCTCTTACTCCAAACCACTTCCTACTGCTGAGCTCACATGGCGTCGCTCAACCTCCAATGGCCATCCCAGTGACCCCAGGGTGCCTCAGAACTAACTGGCGGCTAACCACAAATTTGGTGAACCAGTTTTGGAGCCGCTGGGTGCGGGAATATATCCCGAGAATTGCTGGCCGTATGAAGTGGTATGCAGAACCCAAGGAGCCGCAGGTTGGTGATCTTTCCGTTATCGTAGACTTAGGTTGCTCAAGGAATCGGAAAATACTGGAGGTAACGCAGTACCACCGGAAGCGCCGGACATACCTACGTCACTGTCAGCTTATATCGGGCAACCCGATGTTTGACCACCAACACTTCTAAACACAGCAGCTGTCAAACCATTGTAAGCGAAAAGGCAAAAACTTCAAAAACGCCAAAATTGGTCTGATGTTACTATAACACCTAAGACAAGGATCATGTAAACTAAAGGCTTGTGATAACCAGTATTCAGTCAAAAAGCTATTTTTTAACGCATTACGGAATCAGATTCAAGGTTACCTAAGGTACTGTTGTAAACATAGCATTTGGAACGTATTCTTGAGTTCTTCAGTATTTATTATTTTGGGTTTCAAATTAGAGTTTAAAAACACATCAAATACAACATACATTTGAGTCATGTTTAACTTTGTGGACAAAACAAGGTTATGTTCCTACTATACGAGCCACCGTCCGTCAAACGTTCGAAAACTATTCGAGCACACCATGAACAGTGGATTTAGCTAAATCCAATTTTTTTAAGGGAACGTCCATTAATTACGTCACGCCAAAATTGACTTTTTGTAACCCCCCCTTGTCACGTTTTTGTATGGACCTTAAAATTTTTGCATGGATCGTCACGTTTTCTCAAACCCCGCCCCCTCATCTGCTGCGTGACGTAATTAATGGACATTCCCCAAGCTCTCGAGTCAGGATTTGCCTAGCGTCAGAATCAAATGTAGAATGTAAACACCAATCATAGCCTTTTTCATCAAAAACTAACTTAAGCTTAATTTTTCACTCATTCGTACAATATTTCAAAATTACAGTGTTTTGAAGATGTCCGGATTATTGTGGATACAGTTTGAGGACTGTGCTTTCAGTGAAATTTGAACTATAATATAAATACCACTTGTGCTTTGCATAAAACAGCTATTAAAATATTCTTATATTGATCCTGAGCATCCTTTGGAGCTTCTTGTGGCTCAGGGTCGTCGTCCGTCTGGAACCGGACTTTCTTTCGATTCTCTGATTACCAAGATGCCGGAACGGGCGTATCAGGTGAACACAAAGTGCCGCACGATGTCAGTTTTCGACGCGACGGGGTGCCGTTTTTGGAAAGTGCATACTTCTGAACGGAATTGCTTCCTGTTTATGCCATCACGGTTGGAGTTCGACTGATAGAGCTGTCAAATTTTGTCTGCTGACTCATAGGTTACTATGGGTGATGCTGCATGGGTAGTTATGTCAATGCGGGTAAAGGTAAACCCATAATAAATCGGCAATTTTCTACTGTCTACTGAAGGTAAACCTATGAAAAATCAAAAATTCTTTCCTCAGTCGATATCATATCCAATGCTGTAAAAACATCTTAATGATGGTTTTCGAGATTATGGAAAACCTCGCCTTTTTGTTACTAGAAAAAGAGAAGAAAGATACTAATCCATTTAATTTCCATTTATTTCCAACTACCTTTATTAATTATATTGACAGGTAAGCTATTTTGTTTCCTCGACAATTAGTACACAACACTGAAAAAGTCTGCACATTATGGACAAACTACACGTATCTGTCAAGCTAAGCAATAAAGGTTGTTGGAATTTTATGGAAATTACTAATCTTTCTTTTAATTTTCAAGTTACAGGTATTTTACTTAAAAGCTCACATTCATCAGGATTTATTGGCCACGGCTGGCATTTTGCATGAACTTTCGCCCTTTCAGTGATCAGAAATAATTTCAGGAGAAAGACAATAAGCAAAGAAATCCTCGGATCTAGGATCGCACCGCATTCCCATATTTGTCTTAGTCCCCAGCAACCACGTATGGTGCAATCCAAGAAGGAACACATAAAGCAACGTCTTCATGCCGGCATTCAGTCAAGACAACCTAAGTCAATCGAAATGTACGGGCAAAACACAATATTTCTCAACAATTCTTTTGCCTGCGGTAGTTCATTAGACGACGTTGACGACGTCAATACCCATGAATGGAGGAATGTTGCGTGGATTCCTTCGGTGGGGCCGTGGGAGTGGATATATTGACAGTAATTTCCTGCGAGCGACTGGTGATCGATTTACCTAACAGGATGGTATGAACAGTTGAACCGTGGATCAAATGGAAATGCGCCAAATTTTCCATCAAAAAATAGTCTATTATTAATAAACCTCTGGCAATATCCTTCCCATGCAACCCCAGGGATAAGCGCAAACTGAATTATCTCTGCTGGAATCATCCCTGTTGTTTGCTTCATTATGCCATTCAGTTACCATGGCTTGCTAGCTAGGCACAATGGAGGGCAACAAACATATTGGTTTTTCTGTTTTCGCATTTTCCTTCCCTGCAAAGGCCGGCACTGGCAGGTACGTGAAGGTAAACAATCTTTATTTGCCTCTGTCAGACGTGTCATTCAGGCGGGATAGTGATGGATTCCTATTGCTTGACTGTGGGGGAGTGGCAACAGAGTGTTGAATTGTCTTGCGTGTCCTGGGAGCAAAGTGGTTTAGTAGGAAATGATGAATAAATTCGTTTAATGATCAATTTTCAAATCATCAGTAGTTACATGTGATTATTAATTGTATAGTCATATCAAAATGTGATTTTCATTTTACTGAAAGACGAGACGATTTTCATTCGAGAAAATCTCGTCTGAATATACTTATTTCTTAGAGTCAAATTTTCAGGCAATATAGCGTTAGTCATGAGCTTTAGGGAATCATAAACATCAGTAAAGATATCTGTAATATTTGATAAGTTCCCACGAATGCTTCTCCACCTGAGAGCAATTTTTCAAGTTACTAGCAATATGGGTCCATTTCATCTAGAGCGTCCACATCATTTGAAGTTGACCTTCTTGGATTTGAACCGAACTTTTAGGAATTGCTCATCTCGCACCTATTTGAAAAAAAAACTTTGTTTTTTTGACTTCTAGACCATTTCTCGACCAGAGGCTTCTTTTTTGACGATGCTTTTTTGACGTAGGACTAAGTCATTTTTTCGATCCCACGTAAACTTTGGAAGAACCTTAATTTCCTTTACGCAGAAGTGTAAGTTTTGACGAGCAAAATATCATTGGACAGATATTTTAATGTCTGTAATTTCTGCAAAACCAGAAAAATACACACTTTGTGTTTTAGTTGCCTGATTTTTTTTCATGTTTGGCTTGTATGAAAGACCCTCTCCAGAGATGAGAGGGGTATCGAACCACCAGAGAAACAAATTCTGCTTACAAAAACCCCCGCATGCCAAATTTGGTTCCCTTCACTCGATTAGCTCTCGAGTTAAGCAAACATTTCTGTTTCATTTGAATAGGAGGGGTCTCGAAACACAATAAAAAAAAATTGCCTCCAAAAACCCTTTGATGCCAAATTTGGTTCCATTTGACGTGGAAGGAGTCTCGAACCTTCATAACAACCTGCTGCGGCCCCAAAAACTTCTTCATACTAATTTTCAAAACAGTTGCTACCAGATGGATTCATTTTATGGAATTAATGCAGGTGTGAGTGCATTGACTGGCAAACAAGTTTTCGGTTCTCTGTTACATTAATTTATAATCTAAATTTTCATATTAAGAGTGTAATTCAAATAACCAGGAAAAGGCGATGTGGCAAATTATCGGCAGATGGGCAATTTTTACGAAAAACAGGATCGCCCTTAAGTCGTGTGCCTTTATTTCCCTATCGGAACTACTACTGCAGTCCATCCCAATTGTGTGTCGACTTGGCTCGAGAACCAACTGTAGCACCAAAACCACTGGATTTCGTTAACAGGAATGCTGTAAATGCCGAACGTCTAGTTAATTAATTTGAATTTTCGAGCGCCTACCTTGAATCCACTTAACCCAAACAAGACCAATCTTTTAATGTCTCATATTAACCATCTATTGCTGTTAAATAAGTTACCTGCCCAGCCCCTTCCAAACGATGATGTGATGCATTAACCTCGAGCTATCCACGCGTAATTGGAACCCCACTTTTTCTAAAATCAACAATTAAACATTGGTAATAACAATATTGAATATCGGCTCCGCAAAATGTTACACACGCCTGAGCCTAACAAATAAACGAACTGATTAAAAAAACATTTACTGCTGTGCTGCGAAAATATAATTTTATTTTACAGTGCACATTTCTAATTATGGATTGAGAATGGATCAGATTTTGTTTACCAAATGAAACTAGTGGGCCCCGACATATGCATGATCATTGTATCCGCTGAGACAAACTTTTTTCGTCTCCTTTTGTGCCGTGATCCGTATCGTTCGGTGAAGCGCATTTGCCAGTGTAGTTAATGACGCATGTGTGTTCGCAAGGCAAACGCAGCATGTGATTGATTCAGTGAAACTCGGTTGGATATAGGATATTGTTTGTTGTTTTTACAAGACTTCAACGTGGCGGTTGTTGATCCCGAGCGTGGTTTGGTGATATGTTTGTATTTGTTTGTATGATGTGCAGTGACGAAAAGACACCAGCAAAAGAACGTAATGCAATTGTCACGAAAAATATAACGCCAGACCAATAAATGTGATTGAACTGCGCCTTGATAATTCACGGTAAGGAAAATGTTTGTTACATTTGTGTGTAAATGTTTGCTCGGGATGATTTTGGGAGACTTGGCAACCTTGCTCCGCAGAAAAAGGAAGTGAAATTGTTCTCCAATTATTATTTCCAATTCAGACATTTTTTAGCGATATTGCTCTTAAAAACTGCTAAACTTTGGTTTATAATAGCGATGTGACAGTGAAAATTTAAAAAAATTGAGAAAATAACTAGTTCCATTTCGAGCATAACTTGAAAAACTGGAGAAAAAATTTGAGTTTACAACTGTAAAAATGGCGGTGACGGTGTACCGTGAAGCACAGCTGATCGTTACGCCAGATGGAGGAGATCGGGAGAAAGGCCTTGTGGGAAAAATCATTGCTTTGAATTTGCTGCAGATAAGTACAAATACACCCTTGAAGCATCAGCATGCTAACCGAATCATAAAACATTTCTAACTTGAAATATTTCCAAAGCTCCAGAGTACATTCGTAACGCTTGTTTATTTTTATGTGTCTTCTTATTAGATTTTCAGATCAGGTGTGCTAGAATATAAATTTAATTCTCATTGTCATACTCCCGGATACAAAACGTCAAGATAGGTATGCATGCTAAGAGGGAAGTAGGATACAGTGTTGGTTCGATGGGTGGTTTCTCTATCAAGCCATGGCAAGGAGGGTGCATGATAACTACATGCATATCTGTGGTTATTACGGAAACGGGTTTAGGCGAGTGGAGTCTGAGGGATTCAGCTGATATACTTTGAAACTTTGATTTTGTCATCCAATGCTTCTGGTTTCAGTTGGAAAATATCATGATACTGCTTTTGTGACTGTTTACCATCTTATCATCAAAATATGTAGAATAAGTATGGTAACATTGTTGTCAGTTTATATGTTTATAACCAGGATTAATTCGATGAAAACATCAAAATTTATGTTACATTGAACAAACTACATTATGTGATACTGTACAATTCTAGCCGTGTGTTGATGCGGTAATACAGTGACATAGATGACTGAATGGATAACGGCAAGGAAACGTAAAAATGAGAATACACAAGGTAACATGGATGTATTGATGCTAATTGGAATTCGCAAAAAATGTTTGGATGCAGAGTAAAGGCAAAGTACACACACAAACACTAATCATAAGTTCGTGGAACACAGTAGGCGAATCATAAATAGTTGTCATGCCATCAACAGTTAGGATTTGGAAGAAAAATATGAAACAGAAAATCAATATTGCCAGATTGTAGACAAATATTGTAGGAAATTGTTTTAAAATGTGGAAAATTAAATAAGCCAAAGAAGGGGAAAAGTGGAAAGGGCACTAGATAATATATATTCGCAATTGTTCTGATTTTGACATTCTAGCTTCATATGGGAGAAGTAGTACAACAATAATATACCATGTTTTATGTATAATTTACTTTTTCTAACACATAACAGGTTTCACATGGGGGTCACATAGAGAACTTTACAATTCACATTGGGTTCGTGGATGCGGCGCGCTTTGGGATCATCATTGCCTTGGATCGGTCCTGATGGCATCGAGGGGCATTATGGGAAATAGAGGCAGAATACATTTTTTATCTCTTTCTTTTGTCGTTGTGATGTGATAGTTTTGCATATATAGTAGATTGGTTTCAGGTTGTCGAAATTTGGGATGTGCTTTTTTTTGGCATGATGTATTTCATTTTTTCCACATCATCATGTGTTGTAGGATGGTTTAAAATTTGTTATTATTTTTTTCTTATGTCTGTCATACATTGTCTCAGTTCTCTGGTTCATGGTGGATGCGCGAGTTTGTCTGGAATTGCAACAAAACAGCATTCGGCACACTTGTGGGTTTCAGTTCATGATGTAGTATCCCTTCTACATGTACATATTGTCGTGTGTGACATTTATGTTTCATTATCGTTAGCTTAAGAACTCTACACTTTACAATATTTCAATATATCTTGCCTTTCAGATTCAACGGAATGGGGATCATATGTAATAGATACGAGTACTTGTGGTGTTTTTCATGTACATGGATGTATGTACTATTTTATAAATGTTCCGTGATAAAGAGAGTGGCCGTCAGGGCACCCGATTGGAACGGACTGGATGGGGAGAGTGGGAGTGCCGACTCTCCATTTCTGACAATTGGTGAATAGAGGACTGGCTCTTCTCCCAGCATATTGGGACATTCTCATGTTAGATGGCTCGCTCTTGTGACCAGTTGGTCAATCTTGTTGTTGGAGGGAGATTAGTGGAGGCGTATAGGCCAGCCCAGTCCATTTTTGGCCCTTCATACAGGGGCATGATTAGGATAGTCAGTGGTTATTGAAGCAGAGAGGAGAACCAATTGCTGTCGGACTTGGTTTCCGTGCTACAATGGATGGTGAAAAATATCATACATACATCATACATATCATGACCTTCACATTTTAGTATACTTTCATCGACTAATGGTTGAGCTGTTTAGAGGTTTTTAAATGCATCTTATTACTAATTTTATATCATTATTATTTTCCTTACGAAAATTTTATATCATTATTATTTTCCTTACGAAAAATAATCATAAAGAAAGATTATCTGCCTCAAGGTAATAGGGAGGGTGATTCCAGGTAGTGTATATGTGTTAATGCTGTGTGACTTAAGGTCTTTTTCTATTAAAAACCTACACTTGTGAGTGGCCCCGACAGCATTTCTACTGGTGGTTTAAATCGGTCCTCAAAATCGATGTTTTTTTTACGTATTCTTGTATTTCATTGAAATAAACCACTCACACTTGTGAGTGGCCCCAAGAGCATCCTTCTTGTTGGTTTAAATCCGTCCTTAAACTCGATTATTTTAACGTATTCTTGTATTCTATGGCAATAAACCACCCACACTTGTGAGTGGCTCCAACAGCATCCTTACTGTTTCGTTTAAATCGGTCCTTAAACTCGATGTTATGACATATTTTTATATTCTGGTGGAATAAACCATCCACACCTGGAAGTGGTCCCAACAGCATCCCTACTGTTGGCTTAAATTGGCCCTCAAATTCGATGTTATAACCGTTTTCTTGTATTCCATTGAAATAAACCAATCACACTTGTGAGTGCCTCAACAGCATCATTACTGTTGGTTTAAATCGGTGCCAAAATTTGAATAACTTTAATGTGCATCTCTGTACAGAAACTAAATCGTGAACATAGTTAGATAGTGAAATATCTCATTCGCTGCCGGCGTCAGTTGAATTCAGCACACTTTTTACCATAACGGATCCCACTGCAAACCCATCCATTTTATCCAACATCCCAGTGATTTCTCGTGGGAGTGAAGAGTAGGCCATCCCTTATTATGAAAAAAAATGTTTTTCATGTTTTTCAAAATAAGGGATGGCCTAGTGCAGAGGTGCTCTCGGCTTCCAATAAAGCGAGTATCACGTCAACGTATTTCTACCCATACCCTACTTGACCTGCATTCGGGCGAGGCCGGCGCCGGTATTGACTTGGTTTGGGATCTCCAGTTTTTACACATTGAGTAATAACAGCTGATCTGGCAATAACGGAGTAGCAACCTCGGACAGTCAATCATGCTCATGCTCATGCTCAAATGTTTGCTCGGGATGATTTTGTTTTTTGCAGAATGTCACGACATTTTCAATAGTAGTATTTTTTAAATTTCTTTTGTTCACTTTGGTAGTTATGAAAAGCGTCAAATGTTTCAAAAAAAACCTCCCTTAGCTCACATGGAAAAAGGCGCGGCTACAAAGCAATACCATGCTAAAGGTGACTGAGTTCGATTCCCAGTCTGGTCTAGGAAGTTTTCGTTAAGGAAAATTTCTCGACTCCCTGGGCATAGGGTATGATTGTACTTACCACACAATCAAACTAATGCAAAAATGGTACCTGGCGAAATTTCTTAATTAATAACTTTGGAAGTGCAAGTTGAGAGCAAACAATAAGCTAATTGCGAAAAAAGATGTTACCAACAATATTTTAAAATCCAGTCCTCTGATCGTGATACTGGAACTAAGGAACTAAGGAAATCTGTAGTAACTACATACAAATCATACATACAAAGCGCGAAATTTCAAGACATAGCATTTCAAAAAAAGACAAAGTTGACTGAATGCGTCGAAAAATGGCTAACATATTATCATGAACACAGTATTGACTGTTGATTGATTTTTCAATAACCTTTGAACTTTGAATTTACTTTAGGATGTGTTTTTTTTTTTCTGAAAATTTTCGTTTAGAACAAAGCTTCTGGGTCATGTCATCTACCCGTGCTCCTAAAACATACATAAAAAAAAAAACTAGCACAAGTCTGGCAGCAAAATGTTGCAGCACCTGATACGTCCTCCAAGTGGAATATCGTCGCGCTCGTTGTTACCATCGTGACTAGTTTCGGGATCAGACTCATATACACACTGAACATCACCGAGGGGTTTTCGAAAGCATCATCCCCCAGCATGCATCGGAGCGACAGCGACAGAAGCAAAGCAAACACAAATTTGTATGTTTGTATAGCTGAACGGTCGGATTGCCGGGTGCACATTTTTACATTTTTGATGAAAAATCGACATCCGAGAAAAATCAAACACGATTTTCATATTTTATTGTCCTTTTCCTCAAGCACCCGTGAGGAGCGACCTACTGAAGCGATGCGGTCCGTTTGGGTGTACAGGACGGTTCCGAATAGCGTGGTAGGTGGTTTTGGTCCCCGGTCGCAATTCCTTGGTTGTATTCCGCGAGCTGTTCTTCTTTGAGCCATAAATTTTTGGTTAACCCTAATTGGATTCGAAAAATCAACTCAAATAGATGGAAAACCGCGAAATGATTATGCTAGGTGGACGACACCACCCATCGTGACATTTCAAAAATTCCGGTAGCCACCATGTTTTTTTTGACTTCGGGTTAAAACGGTGCAAAACTGAAAATCACGATCGGAAATGGATAAAAATCCCGGAAAAATGCACGAGGAACGGAAACGGGTGACGTGCGGTGGAAAACGATGCCACCGAGAGTCGTATAAATGCGGATCCGGAGAACACACACAGCAGAAATAAACCGTGGATGTGGTAAATCAATGGCTGATGATGATTTTGATGCGTATGGTTGTTTTTCTCACGATATGCTCTCTTTCAATTTCGAAAAGGTGAATGATAATGGACTGAATTCCTTGTAGAAATTATAAATCATCAATATCAAAATTTATGTTGGTTGGAAATGATGCATTATGTAACATATATAAGGTGACTAAATCCAAATAATGTTTCTTTTTTGACCTTTGAGCCGTACATTCAATGTGTACACGACTAGCAGCATAATCTGAATCGACCATCAAAAGTGGTACACCAACCGACCAGCATTCAGCAATCATTGCCAACGTGAATTTCACACAGTCAGTCGAAGCCACGAATGGAGAAGGAATAAAAAATAAACCAATATAAACTCGGATGGTATAATTTAATTTTAAAATTTCAATATTTTCTGCCCCCATTTATTGTTATGATGATAGTCTCCATGAGCGATTTTTGGTTTTCGGTCAGATTGCCGTGCGTGGGTGGAATAATCGCCTCGATGGTTGGACTGCCTGGCCGATGCCGCTCCGGCGGAAAAACAAATTTCAAAATTGTGCACCTCGGCGTGAGATTTAATCGAAATTGTTCGACCAATGTAACATTATAACCACGCACTGCACTGCTAGACGGTAGCCTAATGGTCCACATTTGAACGTTTCGAACACAGCCCGGTGCGTTGTTTACTAATGATGATCATCATCAGCCAGAAACCACCAAGCGTCATGCCAGCCAGCGATTCTCCGAGTGAGTTGCAAACCTAACGGAAACTATATCCGATTAGGCTAATCCCTGGAAAATGGCTATGGTGGATCTCTAATGAAATATGTTCAACCTCTTGTGCCCTCTGTGCCAGTTCAGCTCGATGCCGGCCCGTCGGTGTTGATTCGAATGACGGCGTAGGCGAGAACAAACCTGGAGGGTACTTATTATCATATTACACAATGCAATTTATTCTAATCGTTGATAATCAGTTCTAAAACGCACTGTAATGCGCCCGTTCTGGACGTGTCTGACGGCACAAGTTAACCCTGTGAACACCGAACTGTTGATCCGTAGCTGTAAAATATCGCTTTTATTACCATCGCTGCTTGTCGGACCCTAATCGGTACAGAAATCAATGGCGTTACATGTTATTTGCAGCGTGAAGTGACGTGGCAAAATTATGTTCTTGAAAAAGTATAAGATACCGGTGCGTCGAATTTTCGAGCACATGGTCAAGGGAAGTGATTCGTGCCCTTACCGACTATCGTTGTTCAACCCATAGACTATTGCCAGCATTATCATATTCATTGTGGGAACAAACCGTAGGATGATTACGTCCGGAGAGTAGAATCGGCGTTTATTGAATGGAAACCAAATCCCAAACGCTGATTCGGATGCAATGGTGAATTGTATCAAGCACTGACTTGTACAGGTAAATCGGTACCAGTTGATGTTAGGGTGATTCGAGAGCGATTCAATAAAATTATTGAAAGTTTTGTAGAGCATCTCAAATAGCTGGTTGACAATATGTTTGACTTGGTTGAAGACCTGAGTACAGTTTACCTCGATAATATGGACCCTCGATTACACTAGTCGGCAAAATCGGAACTTTTTTCGCTCCCGTCGGCATTTCTGGTTGGATTATATAGATTTTGCTACGCTGAATCCAAATATGGGCTCAGAAATGCTGTAACACGTCCAGTTTTTGAGAAAAATGTGATTTAAACTCACAAAAACACGTACTTCCGTAGTAATATGATCTACCTAAGCAACAACCAGAATATTGGCTCTGCCCTTTGCAAGTTGGACTTGGATTTTATGGAATGGACCTCCCTGAATCCATTCGTTATCACAGATTTTTCGTAACACGTAAGATTAATGAAATAAACCGGGATTTCATTCACAAAATTACGAATTTTCATGAAAATCAAGATTTTCTATTTTGAAAACATTAATTTCAGCTCCACCCTTTAAATGTTGGGCTTGGATTTTATGAAATGGACCTCCCTGAATTCATTCGTGAACACGGATTTTTCGTAACACGTAAGGTTGATGTAAAAACCGGGTTTACATTCACAAAATTACGAGTTTTCATGAAAATCAAGACCCGTCCATTAATTACGTCGCTCAAAAATACAGATTTTTAACCCCCTCCTTTCTTTATCACATTTTTTGTATGGATTTTTGAAAAATATTGTGTATGCATCGTCACTTTTTAAAGACCCCCCCCCCCCACCTCCTTCTCAAAGCATAACGTAAGTTATGAACGATCCCTTTAGCTGTGCCTTTTTGAGTATATTGAGTATATTGATGTTGCTTCTTACAGCAGTTTTGGAACTGAAAACCTTCAAAGTTCATTCATTAATTCAAAAGTCAGCTGCACAGAGCCCTTCAGAAACGCCTCATTAAATACTCTATTCAGCAGTGTCGTGTTTTTAAGTTAGGATAGGAGTGAGCAAGACAGCATTAAAACACACAAACACTCAAAAAACAAAAGAATAGACAGTGACAAAAGACGCTGTGTTAGTCACTATTGCTCGAGAGAATAAGGTAAAGATATGTTAAAAAAGAAAGCAAGAATTCTCAAGCACGTAGCTTAATGCGGCATTTTATAGAGCTTTTTGACGTTTAATTTGCGCACACTACTGCAAGATTTGAATCGAAGCAGTGCGAGTGAGAAGTTAACGAAGTTGTGGGAAACCAAACCGTGCATTAATCCCCGCATGTTAGACAAAGAAAGACGATTAAATGTCGAAAAGGTCTATTGGCGTATTTGCGGCACAACATTTGTGTCATTATTGCTGTCTTGCTTTGGCGTCAATTAATGCTCATGTTGACTCTCTTCAGCATTGCACAATCATTTTTTATTCATTCAAAGCTAGCTATTTGAGTGTTACGGACGCGTTTTTTTATTTTTGTAAAAATGTCGCGAATTTCGATCCGCAAAAATTTTGTTGCATTTGTGGAGACGTGATATTGAAGGAACAGAGAAAGCGGTTTACACCTTGGTTTGAGACAGCATATCAGCTGTATTTTGACAAGGAGCTTCCAAATCGTGAGTTTCCATGGGTTCCAACATACTCCTGTTGCTCATGCTACCGAATATTGCTTGGTTGGATGAAAGGTACGCACAAAGGCTTACCTTTTGCCAAACCTATGGTGTGGACTAATCCAACCAATCACATGAGCGATTGTTACTTTTGTTTGACAAAAATTCATGGATTTTCCATAGCTTTGAAGCATAAAATCGAATACCCATCAAGGCCAACATTGCACTCCGAAGCAATGCCAGTTCCAATATCTCCAAATATTGCTGGACGTGCTGATGAGTTGGATTCGGAACCAGGCGAATCTGAGAAAAGCTTTCAAGATGATCCAGATTTTTTACCTTCGGAGTCTGAGGAACCGCATGTTATAACCCAAGAGTAGCTGAACGATTTGATTCGAGATTTGGAGCTACCCAAGACCAAAGCGCAGCTGCTAGCTTCAAGGCTAAAGCAGTGGAATGTCCTGAAAAAAGATGTAAAGGTGTCATCTTATAGGAAGAGACATTCAGATAACATTAAATATTTTTCGATGGACAGTGATCTTGTCTTTTGCAACAACATCGAAGGTTTAATGGAAGAGCTACAGTTAGAGTATCACTGGAGGCTCTTCATCGACGCTTCAAGCAAAAGCTTGAAGGCAGTGTTACTGCACAATGGAAATAAGTATTCTTCAGTGCCAGTTGCATTTGCAGCTCACATGAAGGAAACTTATGAGAACATAAAAACACTTTTGGAAAAGATCAAATATTCGGAACACCAGTGGAATCTCTGTGCAGTACCTTAAGGTAGTGGCATTGCTCACTGGGCTTCAAGGAGGCTACACAAAGCATTGTTGTTTCCTCTGCGAATGGGACAGTCGTGCGAGGGATAAACATTACCACCAGCAGCATTGGCCAGCACGTACCGAGATGGTACCTGGGAAGAAAAATGTGTCAAATCTGCCTCTTGTCGACAGGGACAAAATTTTACTACCTCCGCTACATATTAAGCTTGGGTTGATCAAAAATTTTGTCAAGCTGGATATTCAAGGAGAACCATATTGTTTTTTGAGGAAAAAGTTTCCGAGATTGAGCAAAGCCAAGGTGAAAGAAGGAGTAATTGTTGGCCCTCAAATTAGGAAACTCCTTAAAGACGACAATTTTCAGCAAACTCTTAACGCGACAGAGTTACGAGCATGGAATGCGTTCCAAAAGGTTTGTGGTCACTTCTTGGGAAATGAAAAGTCTCCGGATTATGTACACATCGTTCAAGAGCTGGGTTGATTCGTATGCTGCACTGGGATGTAATATGTCACTTAAACTGCACTTTTTGCATTCTCATCTGGACTTCTTCCCAGAGAATATGGGAGCCGTCTCAGATGAACATGGAGAACGATTTCATCAAGATATCGCACAGACTGAAAAGAACTTTGCTGGCAAATGGAGCCCAGCGATGCTAGCGGACTACTGCTGGATGCTACAGAGGCAAACACCTTTGGAGAACTATAAAAGGAAAAAGAAAACAAAGTGAATTTAAGTTGAAAAATATAGAGAAAATTTCAACTAAATGACTGACTGACTGACTGACTGACTGACTGATAGGAAATCTTGATTTTCATGAAAATTCGCAATTTTGTGAATAAAAACTCATTTTTTTCAACACGAATGGATTCAGAGAGGTTCATTTCATAAAATCCAAACCCAACATTCAAAGGGCGGAGCAAAAATTCATGTTTTCAAAATAGAAAATCTTGATTTTTATGAAAATTCGTAATTTTGTGAATGAAAACCCGGTTTATTTCATTAATCTTACGTGTTATGAAAAATCTGTGTTCACTAATGGATTAAGGGAGGTCTATTCCATAAAATCCAAGTCCAACTTGCAAAGGGCAGAGCCAATATTCTGGTTGTTGATGAGGTAGATCATATTACTACGGAAATACGTGTTTTTGTGAATTTTAATCACATTTTTCTCAAAAACTGGACGTGTTACAGCATTTCTGAGCCCATATTTGAATTCAGCGTGGTAAAATCTATAAAATTCAACATATATACTTGAAGGGAGTGAAACACTGCCGACTAGTGTTATAGGTAACTTAAATTTTAGAACTGATGAATCACCAACAAGGATCTTAAAGTTCTGTCCAGTTAGAATCCGGAATCACTTATTTTATTGAAACGGCAGGGAAATTGACCGCTGCAAGAATTCTTTTACAACGGTTTATTAACCTAGGCACCCACTTTCATGGTGTTTTGTGTAGTGAGTCAAAAGTTAATCCAGATGGAAGCCGAGAGGAGAGAAAAAATGCTGCACACTCACGTTGATAATCCAAAGTGGTCCGCAATAAAACTGGCAAAAACGTTGAAAATCTCCAAATTAACCGTGTATTATTTGCTCAAACGTTTCAGGGAGCAAAAGAGCGTGGATCAAGTGCCTCGAAGAAGCGTCATAGTGGAACATATGACCGTAAGCTGAACCAGAAGGTGCTGAGAACCGTCAGAGCAAACCCTGGACTATCAGATAATGAAGTCGCACAAAAATACTCTGCTGCTCGCAGTACCGTTCGAAAAAATCGTTTGCGAGCAGGATATCGTTCTAATCGAGCCAGCAAGCAGAACAGTTGAAGCCAGCAAACAGAACGTTGAAGCAAAGTTTCTTCACCAAATCTCGAGATCGGAAATTGTTCCAGCAGGTTTTGACGAAGTACCAAGGATACCTGCTCACCGACGATGAAACCTATCAAAAGGAAGTTTACTTCGGAGGTGTGCTAGACGTTTGCATGGCGAGGCATGAGAAGAAGTTTCTAGAAGTGCAAATTTTGATTAGAAAAAATGCAGAAACTGATTTGTATTAATATGTTATTCCTGCGAAGTACAGTGAATTACCTGTGTTTGTGATGTAATAAGACTTGATTTGCCGTCCGTTACCAGGAAGAATACCTCAGATCGATTTTATCTATTCCTCAATGTCCATTAATGGACCCGTGAAGCTTTAGCCTTGTTCAGCTGAGTAGCCACTACGAGCAGGAAAGTCATCCAGTGGTACCGAGGTAATACGTAGTTCCGGTACTAGGATAGCGGATAGCTCAAGAGTATGTCGAACAACGGCTCGGGACGCGATTATATTTAAGGGACGTAACGAACGTGACTGGCAGTGTCGGCTATCTATCTTCGTTGTACAACACGCCCCCCTTCCACTCAAGGGAAAAAAAGAGAGAAAAAATAAAGTTTGGTTTTCAACAGTCAATAAACTCAATAAGGAGATTTGCTCGTTTTGAGTGTAAGAGTTAATATTATAACACCTTTCTCGCTTTGGTGCAGACCTATCAGTCATAAACTTGATTTCACTTTTCTCTTTCACGCAACGTCTGTCCAATTTCTGTATAATTGCGTCAACATCAAACATAATCGTCGGGTTTCGAGTTTAGAGTTTCCATAAAAAAAATAGACCAGAATTGCCTTCACCCACACTGACAAAACTACACATGCAGCATCAATCATAGTAACCCATGAGTCAGCAGACCAAATTTGACAGCTCTATCAGTCGAACTATAACCGTGATTGCATAAACGGTGCAGCAACTCCGTTCAGAAGTGTGCGCGTTCAAAGAACGGCACCCCGCAGCGTCGAAAACGGACATTGTGCGGCACTTTGTCGACGTCAAATACGCACGTTCCGGTATCTACAACATCTTGGTACTATTAGACAACAATAAGAGCATCGAAAGCAAGCCCGGTTTCGGACGTCGGACGACCCTGAGCGACAAGAAGCTCCAAAAGATGCTGAAGAGGAAGACCGAGGGAAAAGTGGCTATATCGCTGCGTGCGTTGGGCTAGGAGGTAGGCCAAACAGTGTAAAAGTACCTGACGAACATGAACATACATGCCAGGAAGCGAAAGTCGCATGCACTGGTTTTGGAGCTACAGGCAATTAAGCAGCGGCAGCGGCTGAATAAGATGGTCAACTTGATTTTCCCGGCGAATTGCGACGTGGCGGTGGTGATGGACGACGAGACCTATCTCACCCTGGATGGCAACGACTGGCAGGGCACTTCGTGTTTTACTTCCCACGAAGTAATCAGTCACTTTATGAAATGAAGATGAATAAGAAACTTAACACATATATATCAGAACTTCGGAACTGCTATTTTTAAATGACATTCCGTATCGATTCATCTCAAAGAGAGGTTATTCCGGTTATAGTATCAATAGATAATGGTCAATCTAAATGATCTAATTAGTGGCTCGTAGCCTGTCCATGATACTTTATTTAGGTTTGGTTTGCAAGAACCCATTCCTCAATTATCACTTTTTTCCCGCAAAGCCAGTCAATTAGCACAAATCGACGTTTCCACTTTGATGATTGCCTTGTTTTTGAGTATTTTTCTTAGACACTGGAATGGGAAAAGAACTTAAAAGTATTCTTTTTTCAAGGATTAAAAAGTAGGCATTTTTTGAAGTATGGAGGATGTTCATTAAATTGCATTGAATGTAGTAAAAAAATGTAGTCAAAAAGAATGTAGTCAAAAAATGAATGCCTGCGACTTAGCTACTTCCCCTCGTGTTGGAAGTCAGCCAAAGTCATACCCATCCAGAAACCTGGGAAAGATCCTTCATGTTCCAAGAGCTATAGGCCCATCAGCCTTCTCTCAGGATTATCCAAGCTATTTGAGAAAGCGATCCACCGTCGGCTTCTTTCATCTGCCGACGAGCTGAACATCTTGCTCGACGAACAATTTGGCTTCCGACGTGGTCGGTCGACTATTCACCAACTTAATCGAGTCAGTAACATCCTCAGACGGAACAAGTCTGTTTCGAAATCATCTGTCATGGCACTTCTCGACATCGAGAAGGCCTTTGATAACGTGTGGCATGATGGCTTGGTGTACAAGCTGCATCGATGCAATCTTCCCATCTATCTGGTGAAGATAATTAAAAACTATCTGACGGACAGGACATTCCGTGTTTCGTTGCATGGTGCAGTTTCCGGTAGTCAGGAGATCTCTGCCGGTGTTCCGCAGGGAAGTATATTAGGTCCACTTCTGTTCAATCTATTCACCTCGGATATACCCCCGCTCCCTGAAAATGGATCTCTGTCGTTGTTCGCCGATGATACCGCAGTCGTCCACAATGGTAGGGTAATAAGAGCGCTTACCGCGAAACTGCAGCGAAGCCTGAATGTTCTGGCTGAATATTTCACCGACTGGAAGATCAGTATCAATGCGGCGAAGACCCAGGTCATCTTATTTCCACACTCAAACTCTCCTAGACTTGTTCCGCCTGAGGATTGTAAAATAAACCTAAACAACACAACGGTGGAATGGGCTAAATCAGCTGTCTATCTTGGCGTTACCATAGACAGCAGGCTTATTTTCAGGGAACAGGTTGACAAAACTGTCACAAAGTGTAACGTTCTGTTGAAGCTACTGTACCCATTGATCAACAGAAGGTCTACATTATCCCTGAAAAACAAGCTTGCTGTCTATAAGCAAATCATACTTCCAGTCATTGAGTACGGCATGCCAATCTGGGAGAGTTGCGCAAAAACACATCACCTGAAACTTCAGCGTGTTCAAAATAAGTTCCTCAGGATGATCCTGAACACCCCTTCGAGGACAAGCACATCAGAGGTCCACCGTCTGGCCGAGATAAAAATGCTCGACGATCGCTTTAGTGAGTCTATCAATCGGTACAGGGCACGCTGCCTGACATCGGATCACCAGATCATCCGGAATCTGGTTCCCCACCCCTAGGTTTTTCCAATTGTAGTTTTAGTTGTAGATTAGGTAGGTTATCAAATTTTAAAACTAACAATGCCCCAAGGGCTGAACTAAAAATTTAATGTAAAACACATAGCACACTAAACACACCAAACACAGAAAATTTAAAATTAAACAAAGCTGAAAAGTCCAATGGGCTGAAACACTTAAAATGTTAAAATTAGTATGTAAGACAAATGAATTGGAAATATAAAACATGTTAAGTAAAATAAGTAAGTCAAAAAATGACTATCTCAGTATTACCGTCTGGAAAATTTCATTGGCTTTCGGTTTCGGTAAAGTTTTGTGTTTTTATTCCGCAACGACATTCGCAAAAAACTGCATGAATTAAATTTTCCGCTTCGATTCCCATTTTGTCGATCACTGTCAGCAGGATTACAACAAAACTGCTCAGGCGCAGAACCTCTTGCGTTTATGCTCGTAAAAAAAAACCACTCGGGCTGCTTAGATGCGTTCGCAACGCATCGCGTCGCGTTGGCTATATCAGGTTTACGCGATACGCATATGTTTTCATCAAAAGTGTTCTGACGCGAATGCGTTCGTTCGCGCGAACGCTTCCAACCGCTTCTACACGGAAGAAACAAAGTACCTAAAATTGAGTATTTTTAAACTTAAAATTAAGTACTGTTGTTGAACTGGAGCGATGGGTAAATTTGATTCTGCACATTAGGTAAATATTACTCAATGGATAAGTACTTGATTGACAACTCATTTATGAGTAACAATGAAAGTCGTTTGTATATGTTTCTTAAATGAGGTATATTAGATTTAAATATAGTTATATAGTTGTTATAAGAACAGTGGAAATTTTATGCATAAATGATTTAAAAGAAATGTTAAGACAAAAAGAAAATTTCACGACTGTACTGAGCCTTAGATTCACTCAACACATTTATTTTTGTTTTTATATGTACTAGTAAATGTGCTGATATTTTGCAATTTTCACTGTTCACTAATAAACATAGCATTCACTGAACAATAACAACTTAGATTATGACTCTCACAAAACGATTGAACATTACTTACCATAAAAGCATATCAGTCTCGAAGTTGCGTTATAATATCAGAGAACAATACTGCAAACACATCTAGAGACCGACCATGTGGTGGAGTTCGTCATAAACTGATCCTAGTTATACATAGCGGATAAAATGCCGGCAAGTGGCATATGCCCAAATGTAAGAAAATATTACAGTTAAGTCAATGCATGCCGCTAGCTGTGCTCTAACCGAAAACCCAACTTACTTGTGACATAACGTGAGTCAGGTGGGTCCCAACTTACGATGCAACTTGTATACACATTGCCTTCGTTAATACCGACTTCTATTGTGAAGGGCATAACGTCATAACATAACAGCTCGTTGGGTGAAATTTGAACTCAATATTTGAGGTAGCTTTGCTGTGGCTGGTGCAACACAGTGTACGGCAGCAAGCACTCTGGACCGCAATGACGTCTATATAAGGTCTGGCCCAGTAGCCATAACAAAAATAAGAGAAATGAGAAAAATTCGCTCATGACACTAATACCACTGCACTCCTTGCGCACGCTACACGAAAGCTCGGAAAGTGCTACGTCATACTATTTATTTTGATTCGTTCGCTCCGTGATTGTTTATTGTATGTGCTATAAAACTTAATTTTTCAACCGATTCCAGTCTACCGATGATGGAAAATTGGCTCTATATTGCAACTCGATTCTCAAGTCTCAGCGTTTGAAAGTTTGTGTGGGAAAAATTCAATTGCCTCAGTTAAATTCACTATAAATGTTCCATGTGATCGGGAGGAAATGCTTCTGCTCAATAAATGGCATTTGTGTCATGATTATTTCCACAACTCAGCATTCATAATAAACGTTTGAACCGATTTTTTTTTATCTGAACCTATGCCCGCCAATAGAAAGTTCAATAGTGTAACGTCATCACTCGTCGGCTCAGCAATGTTTACATTATTTTTGCTTCCAATAAAAGCAAGCAGGACGATGCCCCAGACCTTATATAGACGTCATTGGCTTCGACCTGGTTGCCGTTGTCCATTGCGTTTGATGAATAGTGCACGAATTCTAACAAATGTGTGGAAGTTGAGCATCCCCTGAAAAATCTATGCTGAGAATTTGTTATAACATGTTCTTCTAGGCTAAACACTTTTCTATTGTCGATAGATTCACAAAGCTTTGGAATGCTAGACATTATAGTAATTTTACGGTAATTGCGAATATCGGATTTTTTCACTGACTCAGAAATAGGTATTAGGTATGAGTTTTTCCAATTTTTTGTGAACTGACCTGAATCAAGTGACAAATTAAAGAGCCAAAATAAAGGCGAAGTTAGTTCGAATGCAACATTTTTCATAAGGACTGTATCGAATATAAGCTATCCACATACATTTGCGTTGTACGCATGTATTTGTGATAGTTTTTTATGCTCTGAACACTGCATGCTGTGCGTTTGACTGTCAGCTTTTTTTTGTTTACTTGTTTGTGCGGTTCAAATTCTGCGTTTTCAAAATGTCGCGTATTGAAAAGGAAGTGAAAATTAAGGTTCTGGACACATGGCTAAGTGAGAAGGGTATTACTATGCGAAAATTGGCGAAGCGGTTTGGAATTCATCATGCGAGTGTTAAAACCATCATTAATAAGTTTTGGAAACACTATTCTTTGGATGAGCTACCAGGAAGAGGCAGAAAACCCGGTTATTCCAACCCAAAACTGGAGCAGAAAGTGGTATCTCTAATCATGAAGAACAAATCAATGTCAATACGTAATTTGGCCAAAAAAGCAGGAACGAGTGTCGGAATGATCCAGCGTATCAAGAGACGAAACCACCTGAAGACCTACAAGAAGCAGAAAATCTCGAAACAAAGTGCAGAACAGAAGAAGTGAGCAGCAACAAGGGCCCGGAAATTGTATTCGCGTCTTTTGCAGCATCCGGATGCATGCGTTTTGATGGACGATGAGACCTATGTAAAGGAGGACTCAAAAACCCTTCTAGATCCACAATACTTTACTGCCGTCGTTGGGGAGGATGTGAGCGATGCGAAACTTAAATTTCATACGGTCTTCATTTTGTTCAAGTTTAACCTCGTACAATAAAGGATCAATTTTTTGTATGAATAAAATATAGGTTTTCAACATAATTTGAAAGAAAGTTTGTGAATAGCTTATTTTTGATACACTCCTTAAATGCTGAAGGGTTTGAATCAGGTCTCACAGCAAAAGGTGTGAAAGCATCGAGATTTTTCAATCCAGCGAGAGTGTCTTAAACTGACTCTAATGTTCATTACTGAATTTAGCTGACGACAGATATTCAGATAATGATGCAGATTGACGCTAGAGTTGTTTTTTTTTATAAATTTTGTGAGCTTTTAGCTTCCGATTTTTTAAATTAATGATAATCCCGTTGGAGTCATGTCTACGTCTTCTTTTTATGAGGTACGTTTGCATTAATTATTTCAAATATTTTTTCATAACACTATCTTCATGATCTTTCATGAATATTGTTTCGATTAGACAAGAAGGTCACTGGCTACATAACGACTGTTC
>JASCZW010005937.1:95000-137380 GCA_034211315.2 Aedes japonicus | reverse complement strand
TTATGCCCTGTTGAATGTGTCGCAATAATTTCGTGTTTGCCCTTTACATGCTCATTTTATTTATTCGCATTCTTCAAATGAGTTACTGTATTCAATTTATCACATCCCAATGTAACATCCCATGTAACAAATTCAATTTTAAGGTACATTTGAAGAAGTTTTCAAGACTCATTTCCCAAGTAACAAATTGAATTTTCAGGTACACTTGAAGAAGTTTTCAAGACTCATTTGATAAAACCACGCATAAAACTAGTTATTCTACAAAACATCGATAGAACAGCCATAAAACCCTCATAAGTTCCAAAAGGCCCATACTACAGGAGGTTCTCAAGACTGTTTCCCAAGGTTCGCTTAAAACTTGATCGTTTTACCGGTACATACTTGTAATTTTTTTTTTTTACGAATTCATTTATTTGTACAGGCTCAATCGAATCAACTTTACAGAGCCAAGTTTTCATGTTTATATACATCAGTTATCTTAGAACTAAGGTTAAGGGGATATAACCGATTACTCGCGGTCGTCTCGAGGTTAATAGGAATAACAATTTTAAGGATGGGAAAATTGTGGTGGAAATTTTGAACAAAGCATAAGGAACAATGGTTTTCTTATATCTAGAACTTCAAATTACAATTTTTTAATTGAACGTTTTTAATTTAAAAAAAAAGAATAACTCACTCACACACACACAATCACACTCACACACACACAACCACACTCACACACTGGCGCACACATTCCTCACAAATTTAACCTAAACAAGTAAGTTAATCAATCTACAATCTAAGGCTAATGTTAGTCAAAAACACATAAATGAGTTTCATAAACTCCAGATCGCGCGCAGCCAAAATGTCTCGAATCGGTACATTGGGTTGTCTACCTCGAGCCCGAAGGGAATCATACAGCTCAGATCTGACTCCACGATGCTCAGCACAAAACCAAATAACGTGATCTGCGTCCTGGTAACCTTGTCCGCATTCACAGAGATTGCTGTCTCCCAGCCCAACACGGAACAAATGAGCGTTTAAAGAATAATGATTGGACATGAGGCGAGACATCACACGAATGAAGTCTCGACCCACATCCAATCCCCTGAACCAACATTTCTTAGACACCTTTGGAGTGATAGAATGTAGCCATCGCCCCAAGTCTCCTCTACTCCATTTATACTGCCAGCTATCGAGTGATATCTGACGAAAAATATAGAAGAATTCGTTGAAGGCGATTTGTCGATCATAAATATCGCCTTCCATAGCACCCACCCTTGCAAGCGAGTCCGCTTTCTCATTGTCAGGAATCGAACAATGAGAAGGGACCCACACAAAGGTGATAATAAAAGAACGTGAAGATAAAGCACTTAGAAGACCTCGTATTTTCATAAGAAAATAGGAGGTGTGCTTTACCGGCCTCAAGGAGCGAATAGCCTCTATAGAACTAAGACTATCCGTGAAAATGAAGTATTGATCCGGTGTAAAAGAGGCAACAGTTTCTAAAGAAAAATAAATTGCTGCCAATTCCGCGACAAAAACAGAACAAGGTGCTTGAAGTTTACGAGCGACGCTATAATTTTCATTGTATACACCAAAGCCAGCGGAGTCCTCTATCAAAGACCCGTCAGTGAAAAACGTTTTAGTGGAATCAACTAGGCCAAACTTTGCAGCAAATATCACCGGAGCAATCATAGGACGATGATGCTCTGGGACTCCACGAAGCTCCTGTTTCATGGATAAATCAAAATGAACCGAATTTCCGAAGTCGGAGAAGCAAACACAATTGGGAATATTAAGCGAAGGGCTGACATCCTGTGTTATGTACAAATGATACAAGCTCATGAAGCGGGTTTGAGGATTCAACTCTAGGAGCTTCTCAAAATTTTCGATCACCTGGGGGTTCATAACTTCACACCTGGTGAGGAGCCGGAGAGATAACTCTGTAAACCGATCTGAGAGTGGCAACATGCCAGCCAGCACTTCAAGACTCATGGTGTGAGTCGAGTGCATGCAACCTAACGCGATACGAAGACACCGATACTGAATACGTTCCAGTTTAATGATGTGCGACCGAGCCGCTGACTGAAAACAAAAACTACCGTATTCCATAACCGACAAAATCGTTGTCCGGTACAACGTTAGAAGATCTTGCGGATGCGCTCCCCACCAGGTCCCGGTAACTGTGCAGAAAAATTTACCCTTTGCTGGCATTTTCGCTTCAGGTACTCAATGTGAGATCTCCAGGTGCACTTTGAATCGAACCAGACCCCAAGATATTTAAATGACATGGAATGAGTTATCGGTGTACCCAAAATTTGAAGTTTCGGTTGTGCAGGGTTATGCTTCTTAGAAAAACTACCAACTCAGTTTTCTCCGTAGAGAATTCGATACCTAGCTCTAGAGCCCAAGTAGACAAATTGTCTAAGGTATCCTGCAAGGGTCCTTGTAGATCGACCCCATTGGGTCCCGTGACAGACACTACGCCGTCATCTGCAAGTTGTCTCAACGTACAGTTATCACCTAGACAACCGTCAATGTCTTTGACATAAAAATTATACAAAAGAGGGCTTAAACATGATCCCTGGGGAGACCCATGTAGCTAAATCGAAAAGCTGTAGAGTTTCCATGAGAAAAGCTCATATGTTTCTCTGACAGCAAATTGTACAAAAAATTGTTCATTAATGGTGAAAAACCACAAGCATGGAGTTTATCTGAGAGAACTTCAACAGATACTGAATCAAAAGCCCCTTGATATCCAAGAATACAGAAGCCATTTGCTCTTTTTTAGCAAAAGCTAACTGAATATCTGTGGAAAGCAACGCGAGGCAGTCGTTCGTTCCCTTACCCCTACGGAAACCATATTGAGTATCTGAAAGCAGGTTGTTCGTCTCAACCCATTTGTCCAGACGGAAAAGGATCATTTTCTCCAACAACTTGCGAATACAAGATAACATCGCGATGGGTCGATAGGAGTTGTGGTCGGACGCGGGTTTACCAGGTTTTTGAATGGCAATAACTCTCACCCGTCTCCAATCATCCGGTACAATGTTGAGTTCCAGACACTGATTAAACAAGTTCAACATGCGCCTCTTCGCGACGTCTGGGAGGTTCTTGAGCAAGTTGAACTTGATCCTGTCAGCTCCTGGAGCCGTATTGCCACACGAAAGGAGTGCGAGAGAGAGTTCTACCATTGAAAAGGGTTGGCTAATCTCATCTATCGAATTCGTTGTTTCGCGAGGAAACATTTGTGCTGGCACAGAATCTGGACAAACTTTTCGCGCGAACTTGAGGATCCATTGGTCCGAGTACTCCTCGTTCTCGTTGTTCGTAATTCTGTTACGCAATCTTCGCGCCGTATTCCAAAGGGTACTCATCGACGTTTCGCGCGATAACCCGTCCACGAATTGTCGCCAGTAACCGCGTTTCTTGGCCTTGATGAGGCTCTTAGATTCTCGTTCGAGAGCCGTGTACCTTTCAAAGTGCTCAGGTGTTCCACGTCTACGAAAAACTTTGAACGCGTCAGACTTTTTGCGGTAAACCTCGGTGCATTGCTGATCCCACCATGGGGAAGGAGGTTTCCTGCGAAATGACGTCCCTGGAACTGGTCATACATACTTGTAATGACATTCAAGACATGCTTAAAACTATGATAAACCTACCACAAGTTTTGATAGTTTTATGATTTGCCACTTTAAGAACACTATGTTATGTTTCGAAGATTCCATTTTTCGATTCGTTCTGCTGAATGGGGACTTTTTTTGTTTGTAGCTGAGTGGAAGCTACTATATTTCTTTTCGAAAGTGGATATGTATGTAAATTGATTGTAAAATTGACCATAAATGCAACTGTTTTTTGCCTGCAATTGATGAATTTTTCATGCGACATTCAGTTTATTGGTGTTTTATAACATAAAAGTTCGAAAATTTTAATGCGTTACTGAATTATTGCTAAAACATTGACTTATTTAAAAAATAAAAAAAAAAGTTGAAAATTCAACAATTAGGGGACAAAGCTGATAAATTGTTAGATCTTGAATAAATTGTGTCTACAATCCATTTTAAGATTAAAAATGTATTTTAAAGCGCATTGTTTGTTCGTACCATTGGAAAAATGAGAGTTTTGTTGCATACTTATGAAAATGGCTACCATTCCGAGGGAATCCAAAATAGCTACGCTCGCCACTTTTTCAATGGTTTTATCTAAAACTACCATAAAACGCAAATAAAACTTATATTTCTTGCACAAGACAAACAAGATTTTTTGAGGAGCGTGATAAGCTTATCTTTATTTGTTCTATACTTGAAAAAGATGAATTACGCTTGAACAAAACTTGTTTGAATTGCTCAAGGTAAACAAGTCTTTCGTAAGATAGTCATAAAATCAGTGTGAAAAAGGCACATCATAAACAAAGAACATGTGAACGTGCAAATCAAAAGTGCCTTTGCATAATTGTTGTTCTTCGTCATAATTACAGCTCTTAATTTATTAACTATAATTTAGAAGAAAAAATAGTTATCTTCATTTAATTCCAACTACCTTTGCTTATCTTCGACAGATACGCGTATTTCGTCTACAATGTGCAGACTTCTTCAGTGTCTCGTACTAATAATTCGACTGAATTAGTACGAGACACTGAAGAAATCTGCACATTGTAGACGAAATACGCGTATCTGTCGAAGATTAGCAAGGTAGTTGAATTAACTGGAGATTACTAATTTTTCTTCTAAATTATAGTTACAAGTATTCCACTAAACAGCTCAAACCCTCTAGGATTCTTAATTTATTGTTTTTAATCACCAGCGTAAGTCGATAAAAAAAAAACTCTAACTTGAATATGCTAACAATGGTTTTGGGAAGAATAACAGATAATAATATTGCCTCGATGGCGGAAACATCAGATGAGCGAAAAATGACTTTTCCCCTTGATCTATATGCTAAACCTAGCGTCGGAAGAAGTGCGCTGTGTAGTGGTGAATGATTCCAGCGCACTACTTCCGACGTTAGATTTAACGTATAGATCATGGGAAAAATCGATTTTCGCTCAGATGATATACCAATTTTACTTGCAACGAGTATAAATATTGTGTAGCCTATTGGAAACTGAAATGCATGACTCAAGAGAATTTAACATCAACATAACATTTTACTATCATAGTACACGTTAAACCTTACGTCGAAAGTACTGCGCTATATTTCCACGTTGGTGCGCCATATAACGCACTACCTGGGACGTCAGGCTTAACTTGCATAAAATCAATTATCATGAGTTATGATTCTCGGTTTTCAACTGGCGACACATTGCACCATTTAATTTGATTCGTTACAAAAATAGAACGCATAACGTAAAGACCCTTCTGATAAATTAGTCTCATGAGGTTGCGAATCCGTCGTAGGTGGTTGAGATAAAGGAGTATTCAATATATTGGATAGGTTTTTATTGCATTTCCGCTTGAACGATCCACTATTTTATAATTTCTGGGGCGTCCATTGTCCAGTTTGTTTATTTTTCACATAATGTTCATTCTCAAGAGTATGTGCTCTTATTTGAAATCGAATGGTTCTTAGAGCGTCTTATGGCAGCATTTTCAAGATACAATAATCTTAAAGAAGAATGTCATAAAACTTTTTCAAAACTTTTATCAGGTTTTATGAAAGTTGAGAAACAGTGTCTTGAGAGGGGAATCAAGTATCTTATAAAATTACTTATAAGGTGAATAACACTTATAAATGATGAAGTTTAATGGATGTTTCTTCAAGTGCTCTTTAATGACTCTTAAGAACTGTAAATCAATTAAAGCCACCTTAACTTGGAAAATGCCCTGATAAAACTAGATGATCTCCATAATGCTTTGATAAAACTACCATAAAACATGATTAAATACAATTTGCATTTGAATTGTTACTTGGGATGTATTCTAAAATATGGTACTGATTGAGTTTTATTACGTATCCTTCAGATAATTCTTTCACCATTTCTTGAATCCGAGAAAATGTACCGTTGTCACTTTTTCTAGGAAGAAGTCTGCTATTGTCTTCGGTTATTCCTTGGTTAGAACTCCTCTGCAAAGAGACAATCAAGTAAAGGCCCCAAGTCTCCTCTACTCCATTTATACTGCCAGCTATCGAGTGATATCTGACGAAAAATATAGAAGAATTCGTTGAAGGCGATTTGTCGATCATAAATATCGCCTTCCATAGCACCCACCCTTGCAAGCGAGTCCGCTTTCTCATTGTCAGGAATCGAACAATGAGAAGGGACCCACACAAAGGTGATAATAAAAGAACGTGAAGATAAAGCACTTAGAAGACCTCGTATTTTCATAAGAAAATAGGAGGTGTGCTTTACCGGCCTCAAGGAGCGAATAGCCTCTATAGAACTAAGACTATCCGTGAAAATGAAGTATTGATCCGGTGTAAAAGAGGTAACAGTTTCTAAAGAAAAATAAATTGCTGCCAATTCCGCGACAAAAACAGAACAAGGTGCTTGAAGTTTACGAGCGACGCTATAATTTTCATTGTATACACCAAAGCCAGCGGAGTCCTCTATCAAAGACCCGTCAGTGAAAAACGTTTTAGTGGAATCAACTAGGCCAAACTTTGCAGCAAATATCACCGGAGCAATCATAGGACGATGATGCTCTGGGACTCCACGAAGCTCCTGTTTCATGGATAAATCAAAATGAACCGAATTTCCGAAGTCGGAGAAGCAAACACAATTGGGAATATTAAGCGAAGGGCTGATATCCTGTGTTATGTACAAATGATACAAGCTCATGAAGCGGGTTTGAGGATTCAACTCTAGGAGCTTCTCAAAATTTTCGATCACCTGGGGGTTCATAACTTCACACCTGGTGAGGAGCCGGAGAGATAACTCTGTAAACCGATCTGAGAGTGGCAACATGCCAGCCAGCACTTCAAGACTCATGGTGTGAGTCGAGTGCATGCAACCTAACGCGATACGAAGACACCGATACTGAATACGTTCCAGTTTAATGATGTGCGACCGAGCCGCTGACTGAAAACAAAAACTACCGTTCTCCATAACCGACAAAATCGTTGTCCGGTACAACGTTAGAAGATCTTGCGGATGCGCTCCCCACCAGGTCCCGGTAACTGTGCAGAGAAAATTTACCCTTTGCTGGCATTTTCGCTTCAGGTACTCAATGTGAGATCTCCAGGTGCACTTTGAATCGAACCAGACCCCAAGATATTTAAATGACATGGAATGAGTTATCGGTGTACCCAAAATTTGAAGTTTCGGTTGTGCAGGGTTATGCTTCTTAGAAAAAACTACCAACTCAGTTTTCTCCGTAGAGAATTCGATACCTAGCTCTAGAGCCCAAGTAGACAAATTGTCTAAGGTATCCTGCAAGGGTCCTTGTAGATCGACCCCATTGGGTCCCGTGACAGACACTACGCCGTCATCTGCAAGTTGTCTCAACGTACAGTTATCACCTAGACAACCGTCAATGTCTTTGACATAAAAATTATACAAAAGAGGGCTTAAACATGATCCCTGGGGGAGACCCATGTAGCTAAATCGAAAAGCTGTAGAGTTTCCATGAGAAAAGCTCATATGTTTCTCTGACAGCAAATTGTACAAAAAATTGTTCATTAATGGTGAAAAACCACAAGCATGGAGTTTATCTGAGAGAACTTCAACAGATACTGAATCAAAAGCCCCTTGATATCCAAGAATACAGAAGCCATTTGCTCTTTTTAGCAAAAGCTAACTGAATATCTGTGGAAAGCAACGCGAGGCAGTCGTTCGTTCCCTTACACCTACGGAAACCATATTGAGTATCTGAAAGCAGGTTATTCGTCTCAACCCATTTGTCCAGACGGAAAAGGATCATTTTCTCCAACAACTTGCGAATACAAGATAACATCGCGATGGGTCGATAGGAGTTGTGGTCGGACGCGGGTTTACCAGGTTTTTGAATGGCAATAACTCTCACCCGTCTCCAATCATCCGGTACAATGTTGAGTTCCAGACACTGATTAAACAAGTTCAACATGCGCCTCTTCGCGACGTCTGGGAGGTTCTTGAGCAAGTTGAACTTGATCCTGTCAGCTCCTGGAGCCGTATTGCCACACGAAAGGAGTGCGAGAGAGAGTTCTACCATTGAAAAGGGTTGGCTAATCTCATCTATCGAATTCGTTGTTTCGCGAGGAAAAATTTGTGCTGGCACAGAATCTGGACAAACTTTTCGCGCGAACTTGAGGATCCATTGGTCCGAGTACTCCTCGTTCTCGTTGTTCGTAATTCTGTTACGCAATCTTCGCGCCGTATTCCAAAGGGTACTCATCGACGTTTCGCGCGATAACCCGTCCACGAATTGTCGCCAGTAACCGCGTTTCTTGGCCTTGATGAGGCTCTTAGATTCTCGTTCGAGAGCCGTGTACCTTTCAAAGTGCTCAGGTGTTCCACGTCTACGAAAAACTTTGAACGCGTCAGACTTTTTGCGGTAAACCTCGGTGCATTGCTGATCCCACCATGGGGAAGGAGGTTTCCTGCGAAATGACGTCCCTGGAACTGGTCATACATACTTGTAATGACATTCAAGACATGCTTAAAACTATGATAAACCTACCACAAGTTTTGATAGTTTTATGATTTGCCACTTTAAGAACACTATGTTTCGAAGATTCCATTTTTCGATTCGTTCTGCTGAATGGGGACTTTTTTTGTTTGTAGCTGAGTGGAAGCTACTATATTTCTTTTCCAAAATGGATATGTATGTAAATTGATTGTAAAATTGACCATAAATGCATCTGTTTTTTGCCTGCAATTGATGAATTTTTCATGCGACATTCAGTTTATTGGTGTTTTATAACATAAAAGTTCGAAAATTGTAATGCGTTACTGAATTATTGCTAGAACATTGACTTATTTAAAAAATAAAAAAAATAGTTGAAAATTCAACAATTAAGTGACAAGGCTGATAAATTGTTAGATCTTGAATAAATTGTGTCTACAATCCATTTTAAGATTAAAAATGTATTTTAAAGCGCATTGTTTGTTCGTACCATTGGAAAAATGAGAGTTTTGTTGCATACCTATGAAAATGGCTACCATTCCGAGGGAATCCAAAATAGCTACGCTCGCCACTTTTTCAATGGTTTTATCTAAAACTACCATAAAACGCAAATAAAACTTATATTTCTTGCACAAGACAAACAAGATTTTTTGAGGAGCGTGATAAGCTTATCTTTATTTGTTCTATATTTGAAAAAGATGAATTACGCTTGAACAAAACTTGTTTGAATTGCTCAAGGTAAACAAGTCTTTCGTAAGATAGTCATAAAATCAGTGTGAAAAAGGCACATCATAAACAAAGAACATGTGAACGTGCAAATCAAAAGTGCCTTTGCATAATTGTTGTTCTTCGTCATAATTACAGCTCTTAATTTATTAACTATAATTTAGAAGAAAAAATAGTTATCTTCATTTAATTCCAACTACCTTTGCTTATCTTCGACAGATACGCGTATTTCGTCTACAATGTGCAGACTTCTTCAGTGTCTCGTACTAATAATTCGACTGAATTAGTACGAGACACTGAAGAAGTCTGCACATTGTAGACGAAATACGCGTATCTGTCGAAGATTAGCAAAGGTAGTTGGAATTAACTGGAGATTACTAATTTTTCTTCTAAATTATAGTTACAAGTATTCCACTAAACAGCTCAAACCCTCTAGGATTCTTAATTTATTGTTTTTAATCACCAGCGTAAGTCGATAAAAAAAAAACTCTAACTTGAATATGCTAACAATGGTTTTGGGAAGAATAACAGATAATAATATTGCCTCGATGGCGGAAACATCAGATGAGCGAAAAATGACTTTTCCCCTTGATCTATATGCTAAACCTAGCGTCGGAAGAAGTGCGCTGTGTAGTGGTGAGTGATTCCAGCGCACTACTTCCGACGTTAGATTTAACGTATAGATCATGGGAAAAATCGATTTTCGCTCAGATGATATACCAATTTTTACTTGCAACGAGTATAAATATTGTGTAGCCTATTGGAAACTGAAATGCATGACTCAAGAGAATTTAACATCAACATAACATTTTACTATCATAGTACACGTTAAACCTTACGTCGAAAGTACTGCGCTGTATTTCCACGTTGGTGCGCCATATAACGCACTACCTGGGACGTCAGGCTTAACTTGCATAAAATCAATTATCATGAGTTATGATTCTCGGTTTTCAACTGGCGACACATTGCACCATTTAATTTGATTCGTTACAAAAAATAGAACGCATAACGTATAGACCCTTCTGATAAATTAGTCTCATGAGGTTGCGAATCCGTCGTAGGTGGTTGAGATAAAGGAGTATTCAATATATTGGATAGGTTTTTATTGCATTTCCGCTTGAACGATCCACTATTTTATAATTTCTGAGGCGTCCATTGTCCAGTTTGTTTATTTTTCACATAACGTTCATTCTCAAGAGTATGTGCTCTTATTTGAAATCGAATGGTTCTAAGAGCGTCTTATGGCAGCATTTTCAAGATACAATAATCTTAAAGAAGAATGTCATAAAACTTTTTCAAAACTTTTATCAGGTTTTATGAAAGTTGAGAAACAGTGTCTTGAGAGGGGAATCAAGTATCTTATAAAATTACTTATAAGGTGAATAACACTTATAAATGATGAAGTTTAATGGATGTTTCTTCAAGTGCTCTTTAATGACTCTTAAGAACTGTAAATCAATTAAAGCCACCTTAACTTGGAAAATGCCCTGATAAAACTAGATGATCTCCATAATGCTTTGATAAAACTACCATAAAACATGATTAAATACAATTTGCATTTGAATTGTTACTTGGGATGTATTCTAAAATAAGGTACTGATTGAGTTTTATTACGTATCCTTCAGATAATTCTTTCACCATTTCTTGAATCCGAGAAAATGTACCGTTGTCACTTTTTCTAGGAAGAAGTCTGCTATTGTCTTCGGTTATTCCTTGGTTAGAACTCCTCTGCAAAGAGACAATCAAGTAAAGGACCTTGGTGTGATACTCGACGATAAACTCATGTACACTACACCATAACGAATTCTGTCATTAGCAAAAAGCGTGTAAATTTGCGACTAATAGAATGCATTCTTAATGATATAATAATCTGTTGAATGGAAAATTACATCAATCAAATTAAATTTGGACTGTAATCTTCTACACAGAAAAAAATAATTAATATTAACAAGCGCGTAAAATTCTCCCTCGTGTAATTCCAAGCCAAAGGAGCGTAAACAACGATATTGTTTGCAAGCTTTCATACAACAGGCTGGATTTAGGCGTTATCTGGCTTAAATTTACATGTAATATCTCATTATGTTCTGCCAAATCTAGCATTCCCTATATGTGCATTAGATAACGCAGAAAATTCAGTGTTTCTTTTTATCTGTGTACGACTCGACAAGTTAATGTAATATTTCAAGTCAATGTAAATGTTCAATACTTGATTATAACTTGACAATACTTGAAAATAATGCTAGATAGAAAATGAATTTCTATGACTGTATATTTTCACCCCAACTTGATAATCAGGAGTTCGTGTTACAATTGTTACATGTATGTGGTACACTCTATTGTAAGCCTTAAAATCAAAATCAATTTTCCTCTTATGCCCTGCGGCAACAATATTAGAAGATAAAAGATCATAATTCCTGCTTTGATGCGTTCACACTTAAACAATATGAACACTACAAGAAACGCAATTTGGAAAAAAATACACAATTTGAGTCGACGTGAAGGTTTGCTGCAGTATATTTATGTTCTTTTGAGGGTATTCCAAATATCCGTTATGAGTACTAGTATGAGTCAATGGAAACAACAGAATATTACATTGCCTTCATAAATTATATTGGTTGCTCGCCGTTGTCGTTTAAAATTACAAGACCGTTTATGTAAACTGAAGGAGTCGCTCTTCTCTTATTCGTCTCATATACACATAAGAGAAGAGCTTTTATCTTCTTCATCATAATAGTCACTTCACGTACGGAGAATACAAACATTACAATTATAGTACGATTGATAATGTAAATTTGTATGTCATGAGGCGCTCCATTTTTTTCGTGCAGAATGTTGTACGAACACTCACTTTACTTTTTCGAGCCTTGGAAGTATTAAATTTACATGATCCTTGTCTTTGGTGATAAAACAACATCAGACCTATTTTGAACGCAGACAATTCCACGCATCACGACAAGTTACAAGTAATAAAGGACCTTTTGTGTGCGTTCATGTAGACTTCGATTTACATTTTTGGGATCCATAGTCTTGTTTATCACGAAAACCTAGATTTTTTGTCAGCAACTGCATATTCCTTGCCAGATCATAGACTTTCTTTTGAATCTATGGGCAAATACGAACTTGAACTTGCTAAGCACATCACCTCGTGTGGCTTTGTAAAAATTTTGTCCAGGAAGCTGACCATAATCCATCTTCACGTACGTTTCGTCGTCCATGAGGATGCATCCTCCGTTCTTCGTAAGAACCTCATTGTACAATTTCTGGGCACGTCTTTTGGCCACTCGATTTTGCTTCAGTGTCAGGACACTGGTTGCTTACTAAGCATGAGCCTGAGCAGGAGCATGATTGACCGCCCACGGATGCTGCTCCTTTATTGCAAGATCAATTGTATTTACACAAAGAATCAACCAGTGTTTGGGACTAACATACATCCTCGCAATGTGTAAAAAATGATGACCCATTATGAAGCCATACCGGCGCTGGCCGTGCCCGAATGCTGGTCATGTACGGAATGGGAAGGAACGCGTTGACGTGATACTCGTTTTGAAGGAAGCCGAGAAATCCTCTGTAATTCCACGAGAATCCCTGGGATATTGGATGGTTGGGATAAGGTAAGCAGCAAGTTTTGTTTTGGTTAACTGAAAGTATGTAACTAGCAATATCCGCCAAAAGCATGGGACCGCTCCTTAAAGCAACAAAACATCGAACGCCAGTTGCACCGCACCCCGAATAGTCCGACATGACATAATCACCGTAAACTCGTAAATAATGGTGATAGCTTTTTCTGCCTGTGTAGGTAATAGTTTCACTAGATTACCTTTTTTTCTGAGTAGCTGCATTGTGCCTTTTTTGTAGATATCCGGCAAATAGAGATAAGACAAGTTGAGCCGCTCCACCGATTGGTGGCCCATCATAGCATTAGTAACAGATATCGAGTTATTAGTACGAGACACTGAAGAAGTCTGCACATTGTAGACGAAATACGCGTATCTGTCGAAGATAAGCAAAGGTAGTTGGAATAAAATGGAGATTACTAATTTTTCTTCTAATTTATAGATAACAGATATTGATTCTATTAATTCCCATGCTCTTTAATGTGGTACCAACTGGAGGAAACTTGTGTCCTATACCCATTGCTTGTCTCATCTTCAATCCGTTCAACTACTCGCACCACTGTGTGTCATAGTGGGCGGAATATTACAATTGCGATAATTTTAAGCAGTTGGTTTACCAACATTTGACAGATCGACAGGTAATCGGTGGGTGAGCGGCCACCAGGTACTACATAGCATGATGCTAGGAAGTGGACCGGAAAATTTAATGATCAAACTCTCCCGTCCTGCAATTGGTTGCTACTGGCCCGAAACAATCGAAATCCTTCTCGCAGATGAATCCTTCTGACGGTGCTTTTGTTCTCAACACCTTGAAATGCAATGTTCGATCCTTCAACTACAACGTTCGATCAATAGTATGGCGCTCACAAGAATGTTTGAGATTAAACTTCTTTTTTTTTTTTTTAAATAACGTGATTCCAAATAACGTGATCTGCGTCCTGATAGCCTTGTCCACATTCACAGAGATTGCTGTCGCTCAGCCCAACCCGGTATAAATGAGCGTTCAAAGAATAATGATTGGACATGAGGCGAGACATGACACGAATGAAGTCTCGACCCACATCCATTCCGCTAAACCAAGATTTCTTCGACACCTTTGGCATGATAGAATGTTGCCATCGCTCCAAATCTCCTTTATTCAATTTATACTGCCAGCTGACGAATGACTGTTGGCGAAAAATAGGAAAAAATTCGTTGAAGGCTATTTGTCGATCACAAATACCGCCTTCCATAGCGCCCACATTTGCAAGCGAGTCCGCTTTCTCTTTGCCCGGAATTGAACAATGAGATGGGACCCATACAAAGGTGATGATAAAATAACGCGAAGATAAAGCACTTAGAAGCTCCTGTATTTTCATGAGAAAATACGAGGAGTGCTTTACCGGCCTCAAGGAGCGAATAGCCTCTATAGAACTGAGACTATCCGTGAAAATGAAGTACTGATCCGGTGCTAATGAGGCAACAATTTCTGGCGTAAAGTGTATTGCCACTAATTCAGCGACATACACGGAACAAGGAGCTTGATTGGCGCTATAAATTTCATTAAATATACCAAAGCCTGCTGACTCCTCTATCAATGATCCGTCAGTGAAGAACGATTTAGTGGAATCAACTTGGCCAAACTTTGCAGCAAATATCACAGGAGCAATCATAGGACGATGATGCTGTGGGATTACAAGAAGCTCCTGCTTCATGGATAAATCAAAATGAACCGAATTGTAGAAATCGGAGAAGTAAACATGATTGGAAATGTTCGGCGAAGGGCTGACATCCTGTGTTATGTACAAATGGTACAAGGTCATGAAGCGGGTTTGAGGATTCAACTCAAGGAGCTTCTCAAAATTCACACCTGGTGAGGAGCCGGAGAGATAATTCTGAAAACCGATCCGAGAGTGGCAACATGCCAGCCAGCACTTCAAGACACATGGTGTGAGTCGAGTTCATGCAACCTAACGCGATACGAAGACACCGATACTGAATACGTTCCAGTTTAATGAAGTGCGACCGAGCCACTGACCGAAAACAAAAACTAAACAGAAAAAAATAATTAATTTTAACAAGCGCGTAAAAATTCGCCTCGTTTAATTCCAAGCCAAAGGAGGCGTTAACAATGTTTGCATACAACAAGGTTTGCAATCTATCATACAACATGCTGGATTCAGGCGTTATCTGGCTTAAATTTACATGAAATATCCTATAATGTTCTGCCAAATCTTGCATTTCCTTTATGTGCATTAGATATCGCAGAAAATTCAATGTTTCTTTTTATCTGTGTACCGTATTCCAAAACCGACAAACGTACAACGTTAGAAGATCTTGTGGATTAGATCCCCACCAGGTTCCGGTAGTTGTGCAGAGAAAGTTGGTCCTTGGCTGGCACTTTCGCTTCACATACTCAATATGGGATCTCCAGGTGCACTTTGAATCGAACCAGACCCCAAGATATTTAAGGACATAAAATCGGCTTACCCCAAATTTGAAGCTTCGGTTGTGCTGGGTTATGCTTCCTAGAAAAAACTACCAACTCAGTTTTCTCCGTAGAGAATTCGATACTTAGCTCTAGAGCCCAAGTAGACAAATTGTCTAAGGTATCCTGCAAGGGTCCTTGTAGATCGACCCCATTGGGTCCCGTGACAGACACTACGCCGTCATCTGCAAGTTGTCTCAACGTACAGTTGTCACCTAGACAACCGTCAATGTCTTTGACATAAAAATTATACAAAAGAGGGCTTAAACATGATCCCTGGGGGAGACCAATGTAGCTAAATCGTGAAGCTGTAGAGGTTCCATGAGAGAAGCTCATATGTTTCTCTGACAGCAAATTGTACAAAAAATTATTCATTAATGGTGAAAAGCCACAAGCGTGGAGTTTATCTGAGAGAACTTCAACAGATACTGAATCAAAAGCCCCCTTTATGTCCAAGAATACAGCAGCCATTTGCTCTTTTTTAGCCAAAGCTAACTGAATAGCTGTGGAAAGCAACGCGAGACAGTCGTTCGTTCCCTTACCCCTACGGAAACCATATTGAGTATCTGAAAGCAGGTTGTTCGTCTCAACCCGTTTGTCCAGACGGAAGAGATATCATTTTCTCCAACAACTTTCGAATACAGGATAACACCGCGATGGGTCGATAGGAGTTGTGGTCGGACGCGGGCTTACCAGGTTTTTGAATAACTCAATAACTATCACCCGCCTCCAATCATCCGGTTCAATGTTGAGTTCCAGACACTGATTAAACAAGTTCAACATGCGCCTCTTCGCGACGTCTGGGAGGTTCTTAAGCAAGTTGAACTTGATCCTATCAGTCCCTGGAGCCGTATTGACACACGAAAGGAGTTCGAGAGAGAACTCTACCATTGAAAAGGGTTGGCTAATCTCATCTATCGAATTCGTGTTTTCGCGAGGAATCATCCGTGCCGGCACAGAATCTGGACAAACTTTTCGCGCGAACTTGAGGATCCATTGGTCTGAGTACTCCTCGCTCTCGTTGTTCGTAGTTCGGTTACGCAACCTTCGCGCCGTGTTCCAAAGAGTACTCATCGACGTTTCGCGTGATAGTCCGTTCACGAATGTTCGCCAGTAACCGCGTTTCTTGGCCTTGATGAGGCTCTTAAGTTCGCGTTCGAGAGCCGTGTATACTTCGAAGTGCTCACGTGTTCCACGTCTACGGAAAACTTTAAACGCGTTGGACTTTTTACGGTAAGCCTCGGTGCATTGCTGATCCCACCATGGCGAAGGAGGTTTCCTGCGAAATGACGTCCCTGGAACTGGTCGAGTTTGAGCTTGAAGCGCGCTGTCTAAGATCAGGTTGGAGAGGAAGTTATACTCTTCCTGCGGTGAAAACCTTTTTACCGTCATTACGGCTTCATCTACTGCTGCCCTAAACTTTGTCCAATCGATGTGACGGGTAAGATCATACGTGACGTTGACAGATTTCGACGGATTGAATTCGGTGGCAACCGAAATTTTCATGGGAAAATGATCACTGCCGTGGGGATCGTGAATCACATTCCATGTGCAATCCAACGATAATGAATTCGAACAAATTGTGAGGTCTAATCTACTGCCAACTGAGGATGTACCAGCCAAACGTGTTACTTCTCCATTGTTATGTACTGTCATATTGAAGTTGTCACAGAGGGTAGGGAAGACCGGTTGTCATCGTACAGTTCTCCCCAGCCTGTACCGTGAGAGTTAAAATCTCCCATGACCAACCGCGGAGCAGGAAGAACCGAACAAACATCTGAGAGTTGTTTTCGGTTAATGGAGGCTCTCGGAGGAATATAAACAGAATCAATGCAAATGCTTTTATTTTTAATAACAGCCTGACATGCGACAACTTCAATACCTGGAATAGGAGGAAAATTCACTCTATAGAAGGAGTAACATTTTTTGATCCTCACGAATCAAGACGAATCCTCGCGAATCCTCACGATCAAGACGAATAATATTGAAATCATGAATCGGAAGAGAGCCATGTTTCACAAAGAGCGAACGCATCACAACCGGTATTGTGAGCTAAAAATTTGAATGATTCCAATTTAGGAATCAAACTTCGACAATTCCACTGTAGAACAGTGATCAAATCCCCGACATCATTTGGAAAATTATCCATCGAAGGAAATGATAGCTGCAAGGAGGGGCCACTTAATTGTCAATTGCTTCAAAAAGGTCTTCAATGTTGGAAGCATTGCTGAAACAATGCTTTTGAGAGGGTCAGAAATTTTGAGGTACTTAAAGATACCTTCGGCAATGTCATCAAATGAGAACAGCCCACTAGAGGAGGGGGCTTCTGTTCTTAAAATAGGGGCGTCAGGGGTTTTGGATGTCCCCGGGAGACATGGAAAGTCCTGGGTGTAGTTGGTAATACGGAAACCAGGAGGAATTGTGTTTTCCTTTTTTCCACCTCTTTTTGAAATGGGCAAGCTGGTCTCGGGCTTCTTTTCAACAACTTTCCGTGGGCGGACGCGTCTTCGCTTCCTTGAAGCACCTTCCGGAAAAGTGAACGACGTTCCCTCTTCAGCCGAATCAAAGTCAGACTCGTCATCTGACAGAGGAACAAAGGGATTTGTATTGGCACTGGGTGATGGTGAGGCTTTTTTCACCATTTCGGCGAAAAATTGCCTGGAATGCTGTTTTAGCGAGCGTTCTAATTGTTCCCCGCGTTGTTTGTACGCCGGGCACGCCGAGAGAGCATGAGGAGGAGTTCCCTTACAGAAAGCGCATTTTAGTGTGCTGTCTGCGCAAGCGCCATCCTCATGTCTCTCCCCACAGTTGGAGCAGCGCGCCTTATTGCCGCAATGGGAGGTCGTATGTCCCATCTGCTGGCATTTCTGGCAGATCATGACCCGAGGTAAAAAACAACCGCACAGGTAGCCGAAGTTTTCCCAACTCGACGTATTGAGGGAGGGCTGAGCCAGAGAAGGTTACGCGAAACGAGTCTGACGGTGTAAACTTTTTTTCACCCTTATTGGTCGACACTGCGCCAAGTTGGCGCACATCCAGTATCTTAACAGGTGACATCAGAGGGTTCTTAAATCGACCAACCCCCCGCTTCAGCAGGATCTCAGGGGTCAGACTCGTATCGGTGACCACACCTTCGATTTCAATACCCCGAGCTGGGATATATACCCGATACTCGAGTGTAAGAAACTGAGAGACAGCAATCTCATTTGCCTGCTTAAGGTTGGATACAATGACCCGAAGTTTATTCAGTCTTACTTTTATTATCTCGGTCACGGCTGAGAATCGCTTCGTCAGATCATCAGAAATCTGACAAACATTCAGAGGTTTCGATTTGGGCTGAAAATAAACAACCCATGGACCAGTTGACCTGTCTGGATAAGCACGTGATCTGGTAACTCTATGAGCTACCTCATCATTTCGTGCCATAGATGATTCATCTTGCGATAAATCATCCATGGCTCGCTTGTGGGAGCTTATCACGCTCAACCACTAACGTAATTATCTACAATCAATCACAGATACACAAACTAAACCTATACAACCTAAACCTAAGCACACACACTCACACACTCTCAGTCACTCTCTGTCACAAATTAAACTGATTATCGGATTTTCTTGAAATTTTCAGGGAATGAACAACTACTAATGAGTTTTGATTTACAACATTTGTTTTATTCAATTTCGTCTCCCATCCCGAATGCCCGCACCTTCCTTTTTACTCCACCCATCAAATTTTGTACAACCGATTTTCCCAGTGTTTTTGTTGTTTTTAAACAAATTTTCTTCAATTCTAGCTTTTTTTTTATAGTTTTGGGATGTTTGCGAAGTTCCGTTTTCATAATTGCCCAGATTTTTTCAATTGGACGAAGTTCCGGTGAATTTGGTGGGTTCATATCCTTTGGCACAAAATTGACTCCGTTGGCTCGGTACCACTCCAATACGTTTCGAGCGTAGTGGCAGGATGCTAGATCAGGCCAAAACAGAGTTGATCCTTTGTGCTTCTTAATGAATGGCAAGAGACGCTTCTTAAGGCACTCTTCCGTGTAAATCGCACCGTTTATTGTTCCGGAAGTGATGAAGGGAGCACTTATTTCACCACATCCGCAAATCGCTTGCCAGATTAGAAACTTCTTTGCAAATTTCGATAGTTTCTTCTTTCGAACATCCTCCGGAACATCAAACTTCGACTTGGCAACGAAATATGCTTGCCCAGGAAGTTGACGGAAGTCGGCCTTGACGTATGCTTCGTCATCCATCACGTGTAAAGTTTCCGGGCGCGGGTTTTCGCAGTGATGTTTTGTTTTTCATTCCGGTTTGGGGCTTTTTGCACTTTGCAAACATGTAACCCAGCACGCTTCATGGTTTTCTGCACAAAACCGACTCACACCTCAGACTTTTTAGCGACATCTCGAATCGACATGTTTGGACGGTTCTTGAATTATTGTACGACTTTCCTGGCCATTTTGCTGTCCATTGGACCACTTTTACGACCACTCCCTTCCTTCTTTTGGACATTCAGACGCTCCTTGAAGGTTCTTATTACACGAGACACAGTTGTATTTGCAATTCCAAGCGTTTTAGCAATCCACCGGTGGGACGCCCCTGGATTTTGATTGTGAGTGCACAAAATTTTCTCACGAACAATTTCTTGTTTCGACGACATGACTGGAACTACTGAATGTATAAATATGAAACTTGGCAGATGTAAATAATACACTATGGATAAGGTTCTAGGTTTTTTACTCATACGATTCAAAGGTTACATTCATGTAAGGGAAGGTCCATTAGTTATGTCACGCAGTAGGGGGGGAAGGGGAGGAGGGGTTGAGAAAACGTGACGATCCATATTAAAAAAATTGAAGGTCCATACAAAAACCGTGACAAGGGGGGGGGGGGGGTTGGGTAATAAAATGTCTATTTTTGCGTGACGTAATTAATGGACGTTCCCTAAACTGAAGGAGTCACTCCTCACTTGTTCTTATCATACACGCAGCAGTTATTATGTCTCGACTCTAGGCAGTCATCGACGTGTGAACTTTCGTTTGCTCCCTGCGGTAGTAAACTAAAGTGCACTTTATTTAATATTCAGAAATTGCTGTCCACTCCTATGCTTGCATGTTGATACGAAGAATATTTCCAGTTTTCAAACATTATAATTGATTACGTGCAACAACACAAAACATGATAAATTAATACGTCGAGTTGGGAAAACTTCGACTACCTGTGCGGTTGTTTGTACCTCGGGTCATGATCTGCGAAAAGTGCAAGCAGATGGGACATACGACCTCCCATTGCAGCAATAAGGCACGCTGCTCCAACTGCGGGGAGAAACACGAGGATGGCGCGTGTGCAGACAGCACACTAAAATGCGCTTTCTGTAAGGGAACTCCTCCTCATGCTCTCTCATCGTGCCCGGCGTACAAACAACGCGGGGAAAAATTAGAACGCTCGCTGAAACAGCGTTCCAGGCAATCTTTTGCTGAAATGGTTAAAAAAGCCTCACCATCACCCAGTGCCAATACAAATCCCTTTGCTCCTCTGTCAGATGACGAGTCTGACTTTGATTCGGCTGAAGAGGGAACGTCGTTCACTTTTCCGGAAGGTGCTTCAAGGAAGCGAAGACGCGTCCGCCCACGGAAAGTTGCTGAAAAGAAGCCCGAGACCAGCTTGCCCAGTTCAAGGAAAGGTGGGAAAAAGGAAAATCCTCCACCTGGTTTTCGTAGTACCAACTACACCCAGGACTTTCCATCTCTCCCGGGGACATCCAAAACCCCTGAAGCCCCAATTTTAAGAACAGAAGCCCCCTCCTCTAGTGGGCTGTTCTCATTTGATGACATTGCCGAAGGTATCTTTAAGTACCTCGAAATTTCTGACCCTCTCAAAAGCATTGTTATGGCAATGCTTCCCACTGTGAAAACTTTTTTGCAGAAATTAACATTAAAGTGGCCCATCCTTGCAGCTATCATTTCCTTCGATGGATAATTTTCCAAATGAGGTCGGGGATTTGATCACTGTTCTACAGTGGAGTTGTCGAAGTCTTGTTCCTAAATTGGAATCTTTTAAATTTTTAGCTCACACTACCGGTTGTGATGCATTCGCTCTTTGTGAAACATGGCTCTCTTCCGAAATCAATCTTCCGATTCATGATTTCAATATTATTCGTCTTGATCGTGAGGATTCGCGTGGAGGGGGAGTACTTTTGGGGATCAAAAAGTGCTACTCCTTCTATAAAGTGAATTTTCCTCAAACTCCAGGTGTTGAAGTTGTCGCATGTCAGGCTGTTATTAAAAATAAAAGCCTTTGCATTGCTTCTGTATATATTCCTCCTAGAGCCTCGATAAACCGAAAACAACTTTCAGATATTTGTTCGGTCCTTCCTTCTCCACGGTTGATCATGGGAGATTTTAACTCTCACTGTACAGGCTGGGGAGAACTGTACGATGACAACCGGTCTTCCCTAATATATGACCTCTGTGACAACTTCAATATGACAGTACTTAACAATGGAGAAGTAACACGTTTGGCTGGTACATCCTCAGTTGGCAGTAGATTAGACCTCACACTTTGTTCGAATTCATTATCGTTGGATTGCACATGGAATGTGATTCAAGATCCCCACGGTAGTGATCATTTGCCCATAAAAATTTCGGTTGCCACCGGGTTCAATCCGTCGAAATCTGTCAACGTCACGTATGATCTTACCCGTCACATCGATTGGACAAAGTTTAGGACAGCAGTAGATGAAGCCGTAACGACGGTAGAAAGGCTTTCACCGCTGGAAGAATATAACTTCCTCTCCAACCTGATCTTAGACAGCGCGCTTCAAGCTCAAACTCGACCAGTTCCAGGGACGTCATTTCGCAGGAAACCTCCTTCTCCATGGTGGGATCAGCAATGCACCGAGGTTTACCGTAAAAAGTCCGACGCGTTTAAAGTTTTCCGTAGACGTGGAACACCTGAGCACTTCGAAGTATACACGGCTCTCGAACGCGAACTTAAGAGCCTCATCAAGGCCAAGAAACGCGGTTACTGGCGAACATTCGTGAACGGGCTATCGCGCGAAACGTCGATGAGTACTCTTTGGAACACGGCGCGAAGGTTGCGTAACCGAACTACGAACAACGAGAGCGAAGAGTACTCGGACCAATGGATCCTCAAATTCGCGCGAAAAGTTTGTCCAGATTCTGTGCCGGCACGGATGATTCCTCGCAAAAACACGAATTCGATGGATGAGATTAGCCAACCCTTTTCAATGGTAGAGTTCTCTCTCGCACTCCTTTCGTGTGGCAATACGGCTCCAGGGGCTGATAGGATCAAGTTCAACTTGCTTAAGAACCTCCCAGACGTCGCGAAGAGGCGCATGTTGAACTTGTTTAATCAGTTTCTGGAACTCAACATTGTACCGGATGATTGGAGACGGGTGAGAGTTATTGCCATTCAAAAACCTGGTAAGCCCGCGTCCGACCACAACTCCTATCGACCCATCGCGATGTTATCTTGTATTCGAAAGTTGTTGGAGAAAATGATCCTTTGCCGTCTGGACAAATGGGTTGAGACGAACAACCTGCTTTCAGATACTCAATATGGTTTCCGTAGGTGTAAGGGAACGAACGACTGTCTCGCGTTGCTTTCCACAGATATTCAGTTAGCTTTTGCTAAAAAAGAGCAAATGGCTTCTGTATTCTTGGACATAAAGGGGGCTTTTGATTCAGTATCTGTTGAAGTTCTTTCAGATAAACTCCACGCTTGTGGCTTTTCACCATTAATGAATAATTTTTTGTACAATTTGCTGTCAGAGAAACATATGAGCTTCTCTCATGGAACCTCTACAGCTTCACGATTTAGCTACATGGGTCTCCCCCAGGGATCATGTTTAAGTACCCTTTTGTATAATTTTTATGTCAAAGACATTGACGGTTGCCTAAGTGACAACTGTACGCTGAGACAACTTGCAGATGACGGTGTAGTGTCTGTCACGGGACCCAATGGGGTCGATCTGCAAGGACCCTTACAGGATACTTTGGACAATTTGTCTACTTGGGCTCTAGAGCTAGGTATCGAATTCTCTACGGAGAAAACTGAGTTGGTAGTTTTTTCTAGGAAGCATAACCCAGCACAACCGAAGCTTCAAATTTGGGGTAAGCCGATAACTCATTCTATGTCATTTAAATATCTTGGGGTTTGGTTCGATTCAAAGTGCACCTGGAGATCCCATATTGAGTATGTGAAGCGAAAGTGCCAGCCAAGGATCAATTTTCTCTGCACAACTACCGGGACCTGGTGGGGAGCGCATCCACAAGATCTTCTAACGTTGTATCGGACAACGATTTTGTCGGTTATGGAATACGGTAGTTTTTGTTTTCAGTCAGCGGCTCGGTCGCACTTCATTAAACTGGAACGTATTCAGTATCGGTATCTTCGTATCGCGTTAGGTTGCATGCACTCGACTCACACCATGAGTCTTGAAGTGCTGGCTGGCATGTTGCCACTCTCGGATCGGTTTTCAGAATTATCTCTCCGGCTCCTCACCAGGTGTGAAGTTATGAACCCCCAGGTGATCGAAAATTTTGAGAAGCTTCTTGAGTTGAATCCTCAAACGCGCTTCATGACTTTGTACCATTTGTACATAACACAGGATGTCAGCCCTTCGCCGAATATTTCCAATCGTGTTTGCTTCTCCGATTTCGACAATTCGGTTCATTTTGATTTATCCATGAAGCAGGAGCTTCGTGGAATCCCAGAGCATCATCGTCCTATGATTGCTCCGGTGATATTTGCTGCAAAGTTTGGCCAAGTTGATTCCACTAAATCGTTCTTCACTGACGGATCTTTGATAGAGGAGTCAGCAGGCTTTGGTATATTTAATGAAATTCATAGCGCCAACCGTAAACTTCAAGCACCTTGTTCCGTATATGTCGCTGAATTAGCGGCAATACATTTTACGCTAGAAATTGTTGCCTCATTAACACCGGATCAGTACTTCATTTTCACGGATAGTCTCAGTTCTATAGAGGCTATTCGCTCCTTGAGGCCGGTAAAGCACTCCTCGTATTTTCTCATGAAAATACAGGAGCTTCTAAGTGCTTTATCTTCGCGTTATTTTATCATCACCTTTGTATGGGTCCCATCCCATTGTTCAATTCCGGGCAATGAGAAAGCGGACTCGCTTGCAAAGGTGGGCGCTATGGAAGGCGATATTTATGATCGACAAATCGCCTTCAACGAATTTTTTACTATTTTTCGTCAACAGTCACTCGTCACCTGGCAGTATAAATGGAGTAAAGGAGATTTGGGGCGATGGCAACATTCTATCATCCCAAAGGTGTCGAAGAAATCGTGGTTTAGCGGGATGGATGTGGGTCGAGACTTCATTCGTGTCATGTCTCGCCTCATGTCCAATCATTATTCTTTGAACGCTCATTTATACCGGGTTGGGCTGAGCGACAGCAATCTCTGTGAGTGTGGATAAGGCTATCAGGACGCAGATCACGTTATTTGGTCTTGTGCTGAGCATCGTGGTTTCAGATCGAGGCTTTATGATTCCCTTCGGGCTCGAGGTAGACAACCCAATGTGCCAATTCGAGATATTTTGGCTGTACGTGATTTGGAGTACATGAAACTCATTTATGTGTTTTTGACTAACATTAGTCTTAGATTGTAGTTAGTTTAACCTGTATGTTTATTTTAAGTTTTTTTTTTATATGTGTATGTGTGTGTGGTTTTTTTTTTTTCAAAACATGTTCAAGTCAAAAGAAAACCATAAATTGTATAGTTATAAATGTTTCAATAATTTAGAATTTAAATTTAATGTATTAGGTAAACCATACTTTAAATTCCCACCCTCTTTCCCATCCGTAATTTGTAATTCCTATTAACCTCGAGACGGCCGCGAGTAATCGGTTTTATCCCCCTAACTTTAGTTTTAAGACAAATGATGTATAAAAACATGAAAATTTGGCTCTGTAAAGTTGATTCGATTGAGCCTGTACAAAAAAATGATTATTTAAAAAAAAAAACAAAACATGATAAGTTAAATGTATTTGAATCCATGATGCGGACACCATCAGCACATGCTGTTATAAGAGGATTAGCCTATACAACATGTTGCTAGTTTTTTCGCTGAGATTGTTAATGTTAATGACGACGAGAAAAACATAACCGTGTAACATGAGTAGTTGTGTCTTAAAAACAATTCTAATTGGAAATTGATTTCTGTCACATGTAGCCTTTAGGAAGTGTGAAACAGAAATTTCACATCGCTAGAACTGCTCTGTGCCATTGGCGGTATATGAGCACGATAAAGCCGGCACTTTTTTGCCTGTCAAGGGAGTTCCCTTCCCCTTGCCTACCACGCACTGTGGTAGCTAGGCTAGAGATTGTCTGCTTGATCGGATGCCGCCCATCAACATGTCCTACGCTCAATTTCAACTACTTCTATTCTATTTCACAACCTGCCGTGCTCTTACGGACTTATCAATACTTTCTCTTCACATTGGTTCTTGCTGAAATTGCTGTCCACTCTCTAGGGTTACATGTTGATAAGAATGATACATAGTTCCAATTTTCAAACATTAATATTGATTACATAACAACACAAAACATGATTAGTTAAATGAATTTACTGCAGGGAAACTTGTTTAATGTATTGAAGGAATAATGTATAACTGTGGTTCATACAGAGTAATTCAGTTAAGGTTAATCGTCAATCGAAAACTTTTTGAAAGTTTGAAAAACAAAAAATTTAAGAAGAATGCACAGTGAACTGACGTACTCGTGCGACGAATCACTCTTCCGGCTGTATTTTAAATATTTCCAATTTCGATCTAACATTCTACACGAATTTGATTTTCTATAGTTTGAATTAAGAAAATTATTTATTTGTTTTCAGATTTTCGTGAAACGACCCCTCAAGATAAATGGTCTTACTACTGATGACTAAGCTGGCCTTTTTCTTCTTCTTAAATTAGTTCGATTATTTGCAAAGCTCAGACGTGTGTTACACTTTTCGGAGCCGATCGTCAATACTGTTATTAACAATGCAGTGCTTTTTGGTGTAAGTAAGTGGAGTGCCAGTTACTCATCACTGGCTCGAGGTTAATGGGTCACATTATCATATGGAAGGGGCTAGACAGGTAACTTTTTTAAGCCATAATTTGCTGCTTATGGTTGCGACAGCTACCAAATACTCGGTCCCTGTAGTTCCTTTCAGGAACTTAACCGCAGATGGGTAACCAAAGCTTGCTGGGAAGGTACAAGTAGCACGCCATCAAAAGGAAAGTATAACTAGGACATAATGACATTACACTCTTAGATCAGACAAACAAAGGAATTCGTTAATCGCTTGCATGTACGGAAGTTCACGCATTCCCAACACATCTCTTACCTATCTACTAGGGTATCCAATAGTTGGCCATAAAATGAATTAAAATTATAGTTTTGATTCTTCATGTTATTATTTAAACTACAACCATTGTTAAGGCAGTATTAAAGACTGTATTCGATGAAATTTGGACACACAAAATAGGTCACCAAAAATTTTCCTTGAGCCCGATTCTTTTCAAACTTTCTGGTAATAAAGTACTACTAAATGGTTAAGTTTTGACATCATTGGTTTATTGAACCTCTTCTCCCAACCCAAATGCCCGCACCTTTGCCTTGACCCCTTTCATCAAATTTTGGGCAATGATAGGACCGACTTGCTTACTAACTTTTAACCACACTTTCTTTAGTTCAAGTTCATTTCCTATCAGTTTTGGAGTTTTAACGAGCTTTGCCTTCATGATTGCCCAAAATTTTTCAATTGGGCGAAGTTCCGGAGTGTTTGGAGGATTGACGTCTTTTGGTACAAAAACTACATTATTATGTTTGTACCAGTCTAAGACGGGCCGGGCATAGTGGCAAGATGCCAAATCTGGCCAAAACAGTGTTGGGCCATTATGAGAACTCAAGAAGGGCAGAAGCCGTTTTTGGAGGCATTCGCCCTTGTAGATTTGTCCGTTGACGGTCCCAGAGGTGATGAAGGGCTGACTCATTTTGCCACATCCGCAGATCGCTTGCCAGACAAGGATTTTTTTTGGCGAATTTCGACAGTTTCTTCTTCCGTACACTCTCCGGAACGGCCAACTTAGAAGTGGTGACATAGTGTTCCTGTCCTGGCATTTGTTTGGTGTCGGCTTTAATGTAGGTCTCATCGTCCATCACAATGCAGAACGGATTTGTGAGCCACTCCCTGTACAATTTTCTTGCACGAGTTTTGGCAACCGAGCTCTGTTTATCGCTCCAGTTCGGTGCCTTCTGGACCTTGTACACATGTAATCCAGATCGTTTGATTGTTTTCTGCTCAAAACAAACTGAAATTTTCGCCTTTTTCGCAACATCCCTGATCGAAATGTTGGGATAACGCTTAAATTGGTTCAATACCATCCTGGCCTTCTCCGGATTTGATGTACCACGTTTTTTGCCAATACCATTTTTCCGCTTGGTTGTCTTACGGTCCTTGAACGTTTTGATCACATGAGATACGGTTGAATGTGCGATTCCGAGCTGATTTCCGATCCATCGATGAGAAGCGTTTGGGTTTTCGAAGTGAGTGCCCAAAATTTTTAGGCGCACTATTTCTTCATTCGAAGCCATCACTGAAATCACTCGACCGATTTTCACGAAACTCATTATTCAATTGACACAACACAATGAAATACATTCAGTTAAAATTTCAATATTTTTTACCCACACGCTAAAAAGTTACGAACAATTGCGTGTGTCCAAATTTCATCGAATACAGTCTTCAACCATACAGCCAACATAAATTTGTTATGTTTATTGTTATTTACAACAACGTATCACCATGGACACATAATACATAAATTCCAACTTTAAACACCGTTTTCCATTTGCAAAAAGTTCTTCATTATGCAACGCTTTGCTTTTAGTATCTGTAGTAAATATTTGAGATAATTGGAAGTAGAAGAAAAGTTAGTATATTCCATTTAATTCCAACTACCTTTGCTTATCTTGACAGATACGCGTGTTTCGGCTACAATGTGCAGACTTTTTCAGTGTCTCGTACTAATAACTCGACTTAGCTAGAAAAGGGCAAGGCTATTTCAAAAACCGCATTATATATACTGATTCTTCCAGTATGCAGTGAAAAGCGGATAAAATGGACAATAACTGATGTCTAAGCCAATCGAAATCCCCTCCATTCAATTCCCCAGACAGTTTCACAATAGTGCATTGCATTTTTATACATTCTAATTCGCGGAAATTCCGAAACCCACATGACATATCTAGTATTTTCAATATGTGGGGAATATCGGGCAAAATGGACAGTTCATGAGGTTTTAACAAGACGATATTGCTTTCATTGGATTCTCCAGACATTTGCACAATAGTAGATCCCAGATAGGTTCAATATTATTAGTAAAAATATGATAAATGTAGGATTATCCAATTATTTTTTTCAAAATAAAGGGAAAATCGGGCAAAACGAGCCATTTCCCGAAGTCTGCATAAGTTGACATCCACTTCATTCGATTTTCCAGACATTTTCATAATATTGTAGTGTATTTGATTTGATTCTAATGCGCAGCTATTCCAAAAATCGCATTTTATCTATTGATTCTTCCAGTATGTAGGAAAAAGCGGGCAAAATGGTCAATAACTGATGTCCACACAAGATGACATACTCTCCACTCAGTTCCCCGGACAGTTCCACAATAGTGTATTGCATTTTTTTGGATTCTAATTCGCCCAAATTTCCAAAACCACATGGCATATCTAGTACTTTAAGCATGTGGGGAATATCAGGCAAAATGTACAGTTCCTGACGTTTTTACAAGACAATATTACCTCCATTGGATTTTCCAGACATTTCCACAATATTACAGCACAAATGGATGCAATATTAACAGAGCTAATATGATAAATGTATGATTATTAAATTTTTCTTCCGAAATTAGGGGGAAGTCGGACAAAATGAGCCACTTTCCGGGGTCTGCCCAAGATGAAACCATCACCATTCGATTTCTCGCATTTTTTTACATAAGATAAGCTATTTAACAGGGAACTTATCCAGCTGCCTGTAATTAGTTGTGCTTTTGGGTCTCATTTTTCTCACTGTGCATCGTATCAGAAGTTCTGGTTTTTACTCTATAGTATTTATTTCTTGCAAGGAAGTACCAATTTTCAAACAACATTTATCTGCCTGATAAGCTTCCGTATTCCGCTGCGGGAATGTGACTGTTCTGTCTCGCAATGTTTCACTGATGGATTCTACGGAAAACTAGAAGTTAGTTTCGGAACCCAGAACTTCTTCATATTTACCATATTCCGTGTTGCGACACAGCCTCAGAATCCTTCGCTAAAATAAATGGGTTTTACACCTGGTTCAAGCCGGCACAATGCACCTGCATTTCTTTCTCCGACTACTCACCGCAACTTTGCATCTACCATTAAAATGTTCATGGACTGAGAACGAAGATCGACGATTTCTATCTGGCAGTGCATGATGTGGAGTCTGATGCAATAATACTAGCAGAGACGTGGCTCGACGATTGTATTCTATCAACTCAGCTGTTTGTAAATTCATTCACAGTTTTTCGGACCGATCGTAATCTACTGAATATTAGAAAGCGTCGAGGAGGAGGCGTTTTGATATCAGTATACTCGAGATTATGCTGTTATGTCAACCCCTTCCTCAACTAGCATGGCACTGGAACAGTTATGGGTAAAAACTAATTTGCAAATATGTGCCGTGACTATTGGAGCAGTATACTTCCTTGATGTTTTATACTACAGGGTGTTCAATAAGTTCGAATACACTTTAAATCTTTTTAATGAAGCTATATTTATGGAAAACCTTTATGACATTTTAGCTGGAAGCAAATCCCCCCCATTTTTGCTATATGACGAGCTAAAGACGTTTCTCAAACGAATCGCACGTGGCACGCACCCGGCATATCGTCCCAGATCTTGGAAATGAGCTTCTTAACTTTGTCCGTAGTGCACACTTGTAGTTTGCTCTGCTTGGCCAGCATGTACGACCATACATAAAAGTCCAGAGGATTAAAATCCGGGGAGCCACAAAGTCTTATGATGAACATGAAAATCAGTCAAATTATCCTGACGCCACGCTTGGACGATATTCGCCGTGTGGGCCGATGCACCGGCTTTTTGAAAGACATAATGAGCCTTCCCGTAGAGGTCTTGATATGATGGGGCTACAACCTTCTCCAGAATCTCATAGTACGGGGCGTTGATTTTCACGTTTTTCTCGAAAAACACCAGAGAGCTTCTTCGCCATTTTCTTTTTTCCAACACAGATCCTCCAGTTTCGAACGGATTTGATTTTGATGAACTACAACATCAGTCTGAAAGTTTTCTCAATAAAAAGGTTTGAAGAAATTATAATAAGAAAATTTGACATTTCATGTATTTGGTGCCTTACGATAATTCTTCGAACCCATGTTTTGCATTTTTGCACTATCAATTTATTGATAAGTCAACAAATTCTCTCTTTCTATTTTCAAATCCATTGTTTAAAATAAGCTTGAATGAAATAATCAACGATGCGGTCATCTGAAGTAGATCAAGTAATATATAATTGAGTTGATATTACAAGGAATTTCAAGTCATGTTAATTTAAAAACTCATGTGATTTTGAAGTTATTTGCTTGCTCTTTTGATGTGCATTAAAATAAATTGAAAATTACAAAATAATTTTAACTGTGTAGTTCTATTCAGTAACGGGGAGCAATTACGAGACGCACGGTTTAAAAAAGACAAAACGTACACTATGTTTCCCATGATGTATGTATTTTAATCCACCCTGTTGTCTGAATTGTTATGTTCAATACTTTTGTCTCAAGAAACTTCAAATTTATTACATTTCCTGCGAAAAAACAGCAGTTGGACTGATATGCTACTATTTTGCATGTTCGATTGTAAAATAATCGCATATCAGTCCCATTCTATTTTTAAGGTAGAATTAGATTGACACAGCTTTATAGCAAGTGTAGCATTTTAAAAAGTAGCATGATAGTTGTTGCTTGCTGTTGCTCAGTGATGCTTTAATCACACGCGATTTGGTATTGTTGCCTATTATTTCCGGTGCCATATGGTTCACATGCTCTCAATTAACAACTGGGAAGTACATCTAGAACACAGGGCCGGCGAAAAGTCCCACTAGGGACGGGCCTCTGCCGTTCCGCTTTTGCCATCATGAGTGTAGCTTTACTTGTAGTCAAATTTAATGATTTTTTCCCTCTTGCTTAGCTGTCAAAGATGCTTGTTGTTTCAAATTGTTTTCAATGTGTTTTCGTTACACATAATCAAGGTTTCATACGTCTCCGTTGAAGATCTTTCCGGATTCGATCTGACATCGACAAACATTGATCAGTTTTCATGTCGTGAATTGGAAACATCAAAAAACGTCCGGTATTTTTTCCACACCTCATCAGTTTTGGAGAAATGGAAAAGTGGAAAACGGCGATCACAGCACCATCAACGAGAGATCCTGATTCAGATGGCAGCTTTTTTGATAATGACGGAAATTATGAAGATACACGGTAAACAAACCAGTTATGCAAAATCTACAGATGTAAACTTCTTCAAAAACTGTTCATTCGCATTGCAGCAATATATAATTATGAAAAGCTATTGATTGCTGCCACATATGCTCGCAAGTATTCCCAGCGATCAGATAATCCTATATCAACTCTAATCATAGAATCCCTTACAAAGACATTATCAAAAGACAGACCAGTATCTGACCCTGCCAACTACAGATCCAATGCGATTCCACTTTCCACTTTTTGGCAATTTTCTTGATGACACTGTGAGCGTTGAACTTGAGATTGTCATCAATAATTTAATCTCCCGAAAGCGATGCCTCATTATCAATCGTTACTCAGATATTCTCATTTACTCGGTTCTGCGAATTTACCATGAGTTAAGTTTTACTTATATTCAATTTTAATTGCTTACAGTTCAACCATCTACGAAGAAAACGCAAATTTTCGATCAAATGGGAAACGGCTTCATTTAAATCCTTACCCGAGTAACACATCTTCATGCTTTTATGTTGAAGAAGCTTCTTATAACCAAATCTAGTCTTATAAAAGTATTTTAAACCGTTATAAGACTTGTGTGTTGCTTGGGTAGCTGCAATGATTAACACTGTGTCATCTGCAAACAGATTAATGTCATAAAATCGTCACAAAAATACATCGCATGTCATTAATATACATAATAAACAAAAAGGGCCCTAATACACTTCCCCAATGCTTTCCAAGGTCATTCACGGGATTGGAAACAGAATCATTAAAAACAGTCCGTTGAGCTCTGTCAGACAAATAGCTTACAAACCATTTGTATACAGCACTCGAATTTCCGAAGTGCTTTATTGCTTTCAACAACAAGGGCCTAGAAATTGTTTCAAAAGTGCGTTTCAGATCCAAAAAATCATCAAGAATTGTATCTTTCCATTTTGATAATACTAAATTCAACGCGGTTTCGGTTTCAGAATCGACATGAATAAATCCTTTCGGGATCTGCACGCGGCCGTCCAGAATTTCTCCATACGCGAGAGAGTTAACCGAATAACTATTGAAAAACGATATCGGTATCGTTTAACAGAAGAGCATCTTGGAAAGCATCATTCATACATTTCCTATTTCCGGACAGTAACTAGTGATGAATCTTGAATGACAAATGCATAAACTGTACCATGTTATTTGGAGAATACCCCGAGTAGATCGTTAAGAAAATAGCATAGTTAGGGTTTGTTTCATATGTGATGTGCGCACCGCGTGATGTGTGATGTGCGCAGCCACGCACCGCGCTGGCTGAACAGCTGCCTGAATTCCATGCAACCATCATTGCAAAACCGCATGCAGACCAAGGTTAGCATGAAAACGTGGAGAAAAATAAAATGATAGTGTTTGGTGTATGGAGATTATTGGTGATATTCTCACAACGAGTCTTTGTTTTTTTGACTGAAAATTTTGAGTCACTATAAACTTACCATGCTTGGCTAAACCCTAAATTACAGCCTATTCTACAGTTTGAGATCTATTCTCTATCCCAAATTTAAATATATTTCATAAAAAAACTAATTTGAATCTTTGAAAAGAACTATTCTACCTTCTATCTAGCAAGTTTTTTTATCCTTTCTGTTTATTGGTATGTGTGGTATGAAGAATAAAATCTCATCGTCTTGCATTACAACCGATTTGCCTATCTCAAATATCCATGCTTGTCATCATTGGTCTGATACCCTGATCATAACATTCACCCCTTTTGAAAATAGTGCAATTACATTCAGTTATTAGAAAATAAGTAAACCAGGTATTTTGGATATTCCTTCCATAAAACAAATGGATGAATAACAACATAAGTTGCCAAGAAAATGAAAAGTGTACTTTTAGTCTTTTCCCTTAGATAGAAAGTAAGAAGCCTAAGAATTAATCGCACATAAGCCGCCATTATCACACCTGATGTTAGTGCCTTTATATAAACGTTCTACGACGTGGCAGTGAAAAAATACTATAATGTGTGATACTTTCACTACTGGTCAAATTATTGGTCTCACATGCATGTTTATAGTATGAGATACACCTTCTCACCGCAGACAAAGTGAAAAATTTGACCCACGAGAGGCCTGGTATTAATTCAAAAGACTATTAAAGCAAATTCTATGATTGTTCTATGGTCTCAAGGCTATTCGCCTCCCTAAGCGGACCCTTCGGGGCCTACTCTTTTCATAAATCCTTAGCCTTTAATTCTTTGCCAGCATCCGTCCTGAAGAACGCTTTTGGATGACTTTTGTTCAGTTCGAAAGGTCTTATCCCTAGCTAAATAATATGTTGTTAGAGTTAGTGCTTTGATCATGGCTGTCGTATAGACCCCACATTTAAATTATAATATTTGAAATTTCTGCATCTGAAACATCAGGACTCATTATTAGTTGCTCACAATCATGATCAAAACACTCACCCTTTTCAATAATGAAGCGAACAATAAGATTAATGATACCAACTGTATAGGTATATTTGATGTTCAATCAATGACAATTAGAGAATAAGCACAATTAAAAAATTGTCAAGCAAATGAAAATTGCACTTTTATTCGTTTACCTCAATTATTGAAAACAGGTATTTGTAGCTTGTTACTAGCTTCGTCTAAGAGTTAATTGCGGCTAAGCCCACCAGTATCACCCCTCTTTCAGTGCCTTCAAATAAACGTACTACGACGTGGCAATATAAAGAAAGTAGGTTGTGATACTATCACGATTTCATGTTCTTGGTCTCTCATGCTGCCCTTTTGCATGAGATTAGCCCTCTCACCTACGACAAGGTGACTACCATGATCTTCGAGAGGGAAGAATTATAATTCTTGTATTCTTGACTTGATATTGGCGAACGATAGCTTTATCCAGTTGCAGCATTTTTGAAGCGGTTGAAGTATTTGTTTATCCGGATATTGCACATCCTCCTGTTGACGTTGCTGTTTTATTTACTTTACCCGCGAGATTTGAACATGTCAATCCGCGGCTTGATTTTCGTCATGTCGATTATAACTTGTTGAACGAAGCGCTCTCTGTAAGCGATTGGCAATTTTGAAAGGCGCTCGAAATATAGATGACATAGTTGAGTCTTTCAACTCTGAGATTCGTCGTGTTATAGATGCGCATGTGCTACTTCAAAGTCCTGCCTTGAAACTATCACAAACAACCATCTTCGGAGATTAAAACGATGTCACCGTGCAGTTCTTCGGAATTCTAAGTGTAATCGTTCACCTCACATAAAACATTACTTTGTTCTGGCTAGATATAACTACAAAAGATATAATCGCTTCATGTTTGTCCGCTACATTGATCGTACATAGAGATATTTACGTTTGCAGCTCTTAGTGAAACCTTATCCGACGGGTTTTAATTTGATTTTTTTCAAATCGATGAGGAGCACGTTCAAAATGCTATACGTAGATTTAAAAACTCTGTGCGATACACCCAGCGAAATAAACTTTCGACATTCATAAGATTGCTTTATGATTATTTGCCAGAAGAAATCATTATGAATTTTATCAATATACCTTATGAAATATACTGATGAAGATAAAATAAAAATATTGAGCAACCTAGATTCGAACCGTGAACGTTCGGGTTATACTGTTATAATCAGTGGTGGTAAATGTACTGTATTTTGATATTTACATTTTGATATTTGACATTTGTCATTACGACCAAATTGAACACACGCAAAAGTGAACCGTCGTTTGAGAAATCTCATATGACATTTCTGTACCGTTTCCTCCAGGCGACGAAACATTTTTGTTGCCTCCAGCCGATGGTTTAAAAAATGTTGCGACATAGAGTTATGTCACTCAGAATTTCGTTGATTGTTGGCTTATTACTGTATACATATGATGTTTATTCTACGGAATCAAATCATAAGAATGGATACTAACAACTTATAATCGGAAATAACCAAATAAATACGTTTTTAATCAAGCTATCAAAAACAGTTACAAAACATTTCTAAACTGTTTGAAAGTTTCGGCAGAAATAGGGAGAAATTTTTCTTTTTCAATTTTCTTTCCACACGTTCGCTCGAACTGTACACACAAACTGTTGATAGAGTGCGGCCCCAAATGTCGCAGCGGGTTTGCAAAAAAAAAGTACATTTACCACCTCTAGTTATAATGAAGAGAAGTTCATACGACGATCGTATGAAAATTTTCCCCACAGAAGAAAAAAGTTGCAATTGAGATGCGAACTTTGAACCTCGGGATCCAGAGACACGTCGCAATCCCACAAGATTATACAGCCTTGATGATTGATACCAATTAAAAGTGTAAAAGAAGCATGTTCTTCTAGACCAATTCATCACTCAGGCAAGAAGTTCATAAGTTTCAACTTATGAATGGATTTTGTTTCACAGGACGTTGTTCTTGTACGCCTTTAAGCTTTCCTGATTACAAGTGTTGATATAAACAAGGACAAGTCACTGGACCCATAACCTCAACGTTCAAGGTTTGAATCCAGACATTGCTGTATTGCTGGTGATTTTACTTTTGTTTATCATTTCTACAACTTTTGGTTACTTGTAGTCGAACTATATTTTAGTAATTTTGTGTCGTCTTCTTTAAAACAAGGTTTTTACACTGAAACTGGCAGGTACCCATTCATGGTTGAAAAAGTTCCCATTTTCTGGACATGTATGAAGCTGTCAAAAAGATGAGTAAAATTCAGTTTCAAATATGGGTACTTTTAGACCCACTTTCAGAATCAGTTCAATAATCATTAATGGGTATATTTTTTTTTTTCATAAATGGGTGAAAAATATCTTGGAACACCGCAGTTGAAATTTTTTCGATTTGGATTCAAGTAGAAAAAGTTTTGATACTTTACTAAGAAAATGGAAAATTTACCTTCGTATTTAATGCCACACGTGCACTGCCGTTCTACGCATAACTGTCCCATGTTGCTTTTGGTCAAATTGCAGCTTTTTCAATATATGCATAATTTTTTAACTATACTATTGGATAAAAACAAAAAATTATATACTTTGTTCTGAGTTTGTATCAAAATAACATCAAGTTAGTTTCTCTTATGTTGAAATTCTAGGCATAAAAGTCCCACTACACACAAAAAAAGGAAATTGTTTTATTAAATGTTTTGCGCTTTTCTTCTAAAAAGTGTTTATTTTTATTTAAATTGAAAGTAAAATTATCCACTACAAAAGTTTTGCATTTGATTTGAAAGTGTATCTTTTCGGTTCAGTGTGTAAATTTAAATGTTGTTTCTTTTACCATGAAAATTTTAGAACTGTCATATCCACCAACACAAAGCAAGTCATTGTCCTCGTCCTCGTCGTCGTTTGGATTTTTTTCTCTGTAGTTGTCCGCGTTCGCGTCTACTGTGTGGTTATTTGCTCATGACCGCTTCCATACGCATTGCGTGATATATGCGTTTCGTGAAAAAAAAAATCTGAGATTCTTCACGCAAAGAAATCATTCTGCTTTGAATCAACAAAATATTTTGTTGGTATTCAAAACAAAGTTTGTATTTGTTTCAATTCTTAAAAAAGTTTCAAATCAATTCAAAATTTTATTCAAATTAAACCAATAAAATTATTTAAAGTAATCACCGCTGTTTGATTCAAGACAATCACATTTATTTTTAAACTCAAATGATTAATTTATTGCTTGAACAAAGTATTTTGTCACCCTAACAAATCACTCTGCTTTGAATCAACAAAATATTTGGTTGGTATTCAATGCAAGCTTTCTGTTTGTTTCAATTCATAAAAAGTTCCAAATCAATTAATAATTCCATTCAAATCAAACCAATATATTTTTTTAAAGTAATCACTGCTGTGTGATTCAAATTTAAATAATGTTTGCTTTATAACAACCACATTTATTGTTTAACTCAAATGTTTAATTTATTGTTAAAACAAAATTATTTTTTCACGCTAAGAAATTACTCTGTTTTGAATCAACAAAGTGATTTGTTGCGCTTCAATACAAGGTTTCTATTGGTTTCAATTCATGAAAAAGTTTCAAATCAATTTAAAATTTAATTGAAATCAAACCAATCAAATTACTTAAAGTAATCACCGCTATATGGTATTCGTTTAAATAATATTTGATTTATAAACATCATACTTATTTTAAACGTCGTTTTAAACTAAAATGGTTAATTTATTATTTTAATAAAATCAAATTATGTATGAGCGCACATTTCATGGCTGCCATATTGCTGCCTCTGCCTTGGTTTTTCTAGTGTATGTATGAACATGTTAATTTGTAAAACAGATTATCAACGAATTATTCTCTTTGCAGATAACTGGATAAAAGGACAACTTGGAAGACGATTTAGAAAATAAGCTGCCATTATGACTGCCTCTCCGCAATAGTTCTTCCCGAGTCCTGCATCCAACCACATGCACGATGTCATCTGCTGCAAAGTCCGATTCATGCTTTCCAACACGCCGTTCGGCAGGCGGAATATGGTGCGGTAATTATTTAAAAACAATAAAACACGATTCTCATTTTTATAAAGCATGAAGTTTTATTTCAATCAAATGGTTTTATTGTATTAGTTCTTCGATGTTTATTATTTCAACAAATGCGTTTAGTTGATTTAACAAAACATTTAGTTTTGAACAATAAAACACGATGTTCAATTCTATAAAACGAGAAGTTTTATTTCAACTCAAAGGTTTTCTTGAATTACTTCATCATTGTTTATTATTTCAACAAATGCGTTTAGTTGGTTTAACAAAACATTTTGTTTTGAGCAATAAAACACGATGTTAAATTCTATAAAACATGAAGTTTTATTTCAACTCAAAGTTTTTGTTGAATTAGTTCATCAGTTTTATTGGTCCATATTTAAACCAAAATTTTAGTTGAATTGATTCCTATTTTGAATTGGTATAACTGCGTATTTTTTTGCGTGTTGGCACGATCACCGAAATACAAAATTAACAATCTCTGTCTGAAGGATGGGTAAGTTTTAATTGTTTAAAAGTTTTGATTGCAGTAATCAACCCCCACTTTTTGCAGCGGTGCCACAAGCGATGACGAACGGCAGCAGATGCCATAAGTTGCTCAGTTCCAACATGGATCTCTACTGTAGGAGTATATTGTTTGCAATATAGAAATTTTATTAAACAATAAAAATAATATGTTTTCAATTGTAACGCCATTGTAAATGCCACTGTTTCATTACGAAATTTTCACTATTTATCTTAAAATAAAACCTTTTAATGAAGAAATATTTTTTATTTCAATCCACATAGCCCATATTTATTTTTATTGCTCGACACTTACTGGATAAAAGTTTATTTTGGAATAAAAATAATTTACTTTCCTTTTCAACGACGCCACAGTTTTGATATAACAGTTCTACAATTTATTTTGAAAGTTTCAACTTTTATATGTATAGAGCAGCAAAATGTTGAATTGACGGTTTTAGGGTTTTCATTTTGAAAGCAAACCGCTCTCTACGAAAAAGAACCAACGCAACTTTTCAATTTTGGCAATGGCTTTTTGAATTTTAATAATCACTATTTTTTGTGTGTACGACTTTTCTAAAGAGATCTTAGAAAAAAAATTGATTTAAGTTTACAACATTCTTTGTACACTGAAAGTTAATTTTAGTTTATAATTCAAAATCGAAAGAAATACTCACAAATCCATTCGTTGTTTTCTGCAACGAAACTAATATGTACTTTCTATGGAGATACATTCGTAATTCATGCCATACGCGCAACTGTCAGAAGCACGAAGTTTTTGTTGACACAAGAATAACATTCGTGCATTGAACGAAAACATTACAAAGAGCTACGAATATGTTTTCACAAATTAAAAAGAAATGTCTCCCTGGTGGTTGCATGAAGGACTGATAGATCTACTCTATTTTCTATAGGCAGGGTAATAAAACATCAATAAAAATGGAAAAAATAGCAATAAAAATATGTGTAATTTCCACTAAATTTTTAAACACTGTGCCAACAAAAAAATAACAATTCGCACTAGAAAAACTTAAAATAGCAATAAAAAATTGATAACTCACTTTCAATAATTAAAAAATGACCGGTAAACTTTCAAAAAAAGCAATGGAAATTAGTATAAACGCAATAATAAGCTGATATTTTTCCGTCATAATAATAAGTTCTAGCGGTAAACATGTGACAAAAGTCTTCAAACACTTCAACTCTTTCACAAAATCGCAATAAAGAATCAAAACATTAGAAAATAATTAAAAGATTTTTTTTTTGGTTTCAATTGGAAAGATTTGAAAAATTTGAAGCCTTTTGTCACACGTTTACCGCTAGAACTTATTATTATGACGGAAAACTATCAGCCTATTATTGCGTTTATACTAATTTCCATTGCTTTTTTTGAAAGTATTACCGGTCACTTTTGAATTATTGCAAGTGAATAATCAATTTTTATTGCTATTTTGAGTTTTTCAAGTGCGAATTGTTATTTTTTCGTTGGCACCGTGTTTAATAATTTAGTGGCAATTTTGTGAATTTTCAATGCTAAATATTCATTAATTAGTGCCAGTATATATTTTAGTCATTTTCTATATAAGCCACCATTTGCATTTGATAGAACTGTGTTTCTAACGATGATATGGTGTTGAAAAATAATCAGAATCATGATAGAAGCATAAACAATAATCCACATGGTATGTCTATTTGATAACGACACCAGTAGAGAAATAAAAAGGCGCATTATGGCTGGCAATCGTGCCTACTTTGGACTCCGAAGGATGCTAAGATCGAACAAAGTTCGCCGAACCACTAAGTTGACCATCTACAAGACATTAATTAGACCGGTAGTTCTCTACGGCCACGAAACATGGACATTGCTAGTGGAGGACCGACGCGCCCTTGGAGTCTTTGAACGGAAGGTGCTGCGTACCATCTACGGTGGAGTGCAGATGGAAGACGGAACGTGGAGGAGGCGAATGAACCACGAATTGCACCAGTTGCTGGGAGAACCTCCCATCGTACACATCCCAAAAATTGGTCGACTACGATGGGCTGGACATGTCGTAAGAATGTCGGACGACAGCCCTGTGAAAATGGTTACAGGTACAAGAAGAAGAGGCGCGCAACGAGCAAGGTGAATCGATCAAGTAGAAGGAGACCTGCGGACCCTCCGCAGACAGCGAGGCTGGCGAGTGACAGCCATGGACCGAATAGAATTAAGACAACTTCTGTGTACCACGCCACGCCGGCCTCAGTCTGAATGGTAAGGGTAATGTCTATTTGAAAACGTAAATTCTATCACCAACGATCCATCAACACATCATGCAGTGCGACTGATATGCTTAGAATTTTCTGCTGCAAGGCAAGATTCTACGCATGTCTGTCCCACTGAATATTTTACCTCGTATTTTACATTCAAAAATAATCTTATTGTTTGTAATACCACAGATTCCATCGAAACTCAGCGACATCTTCAAATGCCAATCATAAATTTGTGGATTTTGCCACAAATATTACCAGCACTACACAATAGTGATGCAAAACATAAAACGCTTTTATCTCAAAAACAACTTTTGCTACATGGGACAGTTATGCGTAGAACGGCAGTGCAACTGTCAAAAGCACTAAGCATTAGTTAACACAGAAAAAACACTCGTTCATTCTACGAAAACAATACAAAGAGCTACGAGTAATTTGTTACCAATAAAAAAGAAACGTCTCTCTGGTGGTGCATGAACGACTGACAGATTTACTTTATCGGCTCAAAATGTAATTGAAAAAAAAAGCGCACCACGAGAGTTCTTGAATGTTTCTCAGGCACGGGTTTCGATCCTATATTTTGAGGAAGAGCTATTATTGAGCCCGTGGTACATCTCACTAAACCATGTCGCCTCTTGAGAAGGAACTTGATTATTGTGCATGAGGTTCTCACTCTTGGCAGCGCTTTCATTTCAATTTTGGGATAAATTAATGAATCCTAGAGGGTTTGAGCTGTTTAGTGGAATACTTGTAACTATAAATTAGAAGAAAAATTAGTAATCTCCATTTAATTCCAACTACCTCTGCTTATGTTCGACAGATACGCGTATTTCGTCTACAATGTGCAGACTTCTTCAGTGTCTCGTACTAATAACTCGACTGAATGAAAACCTTCGCCACCTGCCGTATATATACTATTTTCTAAATACAAATCGTTTACCTATCATTATGTTGTTTATACCTATCTTATTATTAATTTGTCTATACCTATCCTGAGTCAAAAACAAGTGTACTTAATATCAACCTCGCTTCTTTCTCATCTATACCTAACATACTTATTGTGTAGCAGCGGGTGCTCCGCTTCGTCGGGTTTGATGTCGTTTGGGTAGTAAGTTGAAGAGCCATGTAACCGTTGCCTTGTGGCAGGTGGCGAAGGTTTTCATTCAGTCGAGTTATTAGTACGAGACACTGAAGAAGTCTGCACATTGTAGACGAAAGACGCGTATCTGTCGAAGATAAGCAAAGGTAGTTGGAATTAAATGGAGATTACTAATTT